>CAKNWW010337612.1:7415-23479 GCA_932074435.1 Andricus kollari | reverse complement strand
GGACAACGGATTCGAATGCAGTGACCCCGAAAATTTATAGGTACCTTGAGTTATTTGGTTAGCGGCGAATTTTATTGGTTTGACCTGCAATTGACCTTAACCCAGACCTGATGGGACCAAACGGATAACGGATTCGAGTTCAGCGACCCCGGAAACCTATAGTTAGCCTGATTTATTTGGTTGGCGATGATTATTGTAGGTTTTACCTTGAATTGACCTTGCCACTTACCTGATAGGACCAAACAGACAACGGATTTGAATTCAGCGACCCCGAAAATATAAGACACTCCTAGTTTGGTCCGTATTGCAAGGGCTTAGATTTTGTTGTACTGTGTAATTTATTTTGCCAACTACAACAACAGAATATATGAAACAGAAATGTAGAAATATAGGTATATTTTCAGGTCATTTGTAGTTTAGTATGCATAAGCGATCTGAAATCTTTTGGAATCTTTTGAAATTTTAGCAAAATCTTCGAAATCTTTGTGAAATTTATTCAGATCTTTTTAAGATATATATATTTTGGAAAAAATTACAATATTTAAAATGTTTATGAAATCCTTTAAATACTTAGAAATCTTGGTGCATTCCAGAAAGCCTTTTAATGTATGCGAAATCTATGTGAAATCTTAGAATTTCAGTAACATCTTTTAAAAATTTTGAATACTGATTAATATGTTGCGGTTGGGCGAGGTTTAAATAAAAGAAAATAATTTTCTAATGGCAGTTTTTGAAAAACCATAAATATTACTTATGTTTCTTAATCTGCATAATATGACTAATTTTCACAATTTTTTCTTTGAGCATATGTAGAGAAAATTGATTTTTATATAAGCACTCAAAATGTAAAAAAAAGTCTAGAAGCATTGTACATACTTTTCAGCATAGCAAAGTTTTCTCATGCTCAAAATGTACTTCCGAAACATTTGAGACGATCAGATCATTAAAAATGACGAGAATCTAAATTTGTAAAATTGAACTCGTCATTCTTGATGATCTGATTTTTTCAATCTTTTGGAAGTACATTTTGAACATAAGAAAGTATTTCTTCGCTGAAAAAATTAGTCATAGTTTCTGGAGCTGGTATATTTTTTTCATTTTTGGGACTCCATTAAAGATTAAACTTTTCCTATGCAAACTTAAATAAAAATTCACAAAAACTTGTATTTCGTAGGGGTGAAATATCAAATCGATTGTGTGCTGATCATATGATTTTATATGAGTCTTATCACTGACTTATTCATTACTTATTACTTATTATACATTCAAATTTCAGAAAATTAAAAAAATATGTAGTAGTCAAAGTGATTCAAGTAGGTACGCACTTTCGATTTTTCAAACGCCCCGACAAATATATTTTATTCACCAAACGTAGACCTAAAAATATGCCAATCTTTTTACCTTTCTCTTTCCTATAGTATATTGTTATGATTAGCAAAATGAATTTTCAATAAAAAAAAATAACATGCCAATAGAGTGAATTTAAATCTTTGAAAAAATCGTAACCTAGTTGCATCTGGTATCAAATTAATCAGTAATGACAGAACCAAGGAATGAACGAAGCGAAAGCGAGCCAGGGTCTTTATTCCCGGTATTTCTCGTCTCGGACGGCATGACGACGTCATAGCTATAATAATGGCCGTTATATACCAACGAACATGAAAAGCGGCAATTAAGTTCGGTTCCTATGGCTCTCACTGAAAACATACATGTATCATTTAACCAAATAATCGAATGTTCAATTTCAAACAAAAAAGATGCAGTTTCGGACAGATAGTGAAACATAAAGAGTGGTATATTATGCACCTAGGGAGAGAAGAGGGGCTTTTTCGACGAGTGTATGTTTTCAGTACGAGAAGTAGGCGAGCGCGTAGCGCGAGTTTTGATGCATACGATATTTTTTATAACAAATGAATGATTTCAGACATTTCTCGAAATGCAGTCATGATTTTAGTCCATATTACATTTTGAATAAAGAAGAATGAAATTTATGTTAACTTATTACAAATTATCAAAATTTCAATAAAAAAATTTGCGGTAATTTTTAGTAATTTACGGTATATTCAGAGGTGGTTTATGGTAACTTGCCATAAATTTACAAAAATTCAATTCAAAAATGTTTATAAATTTTCGGTCATTTATGTTAATTTCACAGGTCAATATGGTGACATGCCATACATTATCCAATATTCGTTTATGGAAATTTTACCCGTCAATATGGAAAATAACCATAAATTACCCAATATGCATTTTCTTTAATTTTCATAAATTTCCCGAAATTTATGAAAATTTTTGGTCCTTTATGGTAATTTTACCGGAAAATATGGTAAATTACCATAATTACCCAAAATTTATGTTTTAACATTTCCATAAATTTCCGGAAATGTACCATAATTTACCCTATATTCATTTTTGAAAATTTCCATAAATTTCCGGAAATTCATTAACATTTTCGGTAATTTATGGTAATTTTACAAGTAAATATTGTAACCTACCGTAAATGAACCAAAATTAATTTTTTTTAATTTCCATGAATTTCCGGGAATTCATGAACATTTTTGTTAATTTAAGCTCATAGACATATAATTTTCGTTGTTCATCTCTGACGTCACTTTTCAGTCCCTAGGGAATAAAAACTACTTTTCACTCCCTAGGGAGTAAAAAGTATAGCTTTAGCCCCGCTTCATATGCGTCGAAAAGGGCTCAAATCATGCATGTGTTGTAAAAATGAGTTTTTTTATTTTTCACCCAGCAGTTGGTCTCACGAATAAAGAGTTGAATTTGCACTCACGGGAAAAAAATTTTGAAGAAAAAAGTTAATTTTTTCCACCAAATAGTTGGATTTTCAAGAAAGGAAGAAGCTATTGCCAAATAAGATTGTGTTTTTAAATACATTTCTTTGCCATCATAATAATTTCTAAACCAAAATGCAACTCAAATTATTTATAAGTTGTGTTAAATTCGAATTAACCTCACATTTTTAGGGCACAAGTTTTGTTTACAGAATCCTCTACTTATGATTATAAAGTATTTTATACATAAAACGAGAATAAAGTATCAAGAACTTTTTAAAATTTGTCCAACAAGAAACAGGAATCCTCTATTTCTTTTCGTAGAATTAAGTACGCAGTCAAGTAGAGATTGCCTTGATACTCCCCGCCCGATTCACTGTCGCACTTCTCATTCGCGTCGCATACCTTAGTTTGCTGAGGAGCATCCTCATCGTGCTAGGCATGGGTCGCCTCCTGGTAGGCCTCCTTCTTCTAAAGTACTTGGATACGCACTTGGACAACTTGGATACATTCGGCTTGTTCCCCGCACAAATCAGAATCTTCGATTCGAATTTCGAAGATACGTTTTTCCTCCTGGTTATCCAATTCGATTACTAACAAACAAAAAACCCTTTATTCCCGTACCAAACCAAGAGTATATTGTATTATCAACATCCAGTGGTGACATTTATGCCATATTAGAGTATAGCGGGATTCTTCGTGGAATATATACGACACATAGAGCTAAATCGAGAACGAAAGTGAATATGGTAACCGGCGTAATTGATATTTTGTCCCCACATGAAATTCGATATTGTCCAGTAGGCAGACGTCACCCAATCTTCCCCGAAAATTTCATTAAAACTTTTGCAAATAACGATTCACTAAAGTCCGAATGGAATCCTAATAGCGAACGTAACCCTCGTTCTTCTTCTTCTGACAGACGATATTCACCTGACCGGACTTCTTCTAAGTTGTCGCCTCTTCGTACCAGGTCCAGGTCCTCTCTAAAAAGGCCTCTTTCTGTTCAAGTACTTGGATGTGCAATAGAAGAACTTGGCTATGTGCGGCTTATTACCTGCACAAACCAGAACCAGAGATTTGAATTTCGAAGATACTATTTCCCTGCCTATAAACCAATTAAAATGCGAATAGATCATGCGAACTCTGTGCTTGGACCAACCCAAGAATATATTGTATTATCAACATCCAATGGCGACGTTTTTGGGATATTGGATTATAGTGGGATTATAGTGGGTCCCAAACAGTTTTATTAAAGCCTTTGCAAATTACGATTCACTAAATTCCGAATGGAATCCCAATGTCAAAAGTGATCCTGGTTATCCTTCTTGTACCAGAAAAATTTCACCTGCCAGGACTTCTCCTGAGTAGTCTCCTCTTTATGCTAGGTCTAGTTCTTCTTCCGACAGGACTGCTTTTCATGTAGTAATAGGATATGCACTTGAATAATTGGATATATTCGGCTTATTCCCGAGCCAAATCAGAACCAGCAATTCGAGCTTCGAAGACTCTATTTTCCCGCCGATAAAGAAATTCGATTGCTTGTGGGAAATGGTGAATTTGTATCAGGCCAAACCAAGAACATATTGTATTATCAACATGAAAAAATTGTAAAATGAAACATAATAAACCTTGTATCCTGAAGTTGAATCAAAATTAAAGTGAAACATTGAAATGCCATTTTATTTTTTGCCTTGAATTTTAATTTGAATTGTTATTTTAAAAAATTGTATGGCAATGGAAATAACGAACTTTTACGTAAAAGATTATGATTTTTATTATTGAAAACCTGTGGAAGAGCTCTAATTATTATAATGTACCCGAAGTTCACGCTGCCAAATTAATTTCATCAATTGGTTTCATTTTGTGGTATTGTAATTACCATCGTAATAATTCAACATGCTTCCTTTTTCGGCTGCCCTGTTACCGTTAAATCTTAATGATAAAAACCCTAACTTATAGCTACTGCCACACCTCATGAATTCGCGCTCTGTCTTTCGTCGGCTAAAGATCCAAAAGTGTCATACGTCCGTCCACAAGTATGTCTATGTGAGTCAATTGAATTTGTCAACTCAGGTCCGATGATGTCATCATTTGATACCGTACCGGTTCGTCTGTATTTGGTAGAAGCGCAGGTCCTTGGTGCAGTTTCAAAGGCGATTTTCGTCGATACATAATAAAAAATAAAGGGTTGGGTCGGAGTATCGTTTGTAAAGGTAATTGCTGGCCAATGACCAGGAAAATAATGTAATTTATATTAAATCGTAGCTGATTTTTTGTAGTAATTTGAACAATAATCACTTTACATGGGTTGAAGCATTTGCACCAGTAGTTGTACCTTGGCAGGGGCACCCCAGATACTTTTGGTGCATTCGCTGCTTTTTCAGAAGCCCCCTGGATGATCTTCTTGGACGGGATCTGATTTGAATTCGTGTTAGTCGCTCTTGGAGATATTTTTGGATTCTATCTCATCTTTATGGTGTTGTCCGAGGTCAGCTTCTTCGAAATTTTGAGTAATTCGTTTGACGTCACTGATATTATTCGACCTAGATCGCTTCTTGCGATCTAGGACGTACATTGCATTGGGCACATTAATTCTGCTGACTGCTCCCTGAACTTTTGACATCGTAGACTTTAAACGTATCTGGTGTTGTGTGGAGCAGAAGCTGACTTTCGCAAGTTTTACTGGGTGGTATCTCGTGGATGATAAGATCTCCCTTGTAACGGTGATATTCCGAAAGGTACTTACGTTCCAAAAACTTGTTTGAAATTGCAGCAAGCGACATAACAATTTTGTATGGATACTCTTCGAAAAAAATTTGCCGTTTAGACAAATATTTACAAAGGGAAAAAGGTTAAATACTTGGATTTTGCGTGCGGAGCTTCGATTTGAGCGGTTTGTAACTCATCTGATATCCATCAAAAAGAGCTGGGTTATTTCTTTTTGTCTAAAAAATAACATCTTGGAATAACAGGTTGACTTTCAAAAAGAATTGTTGTGCAGATGTATGATATGCAGCAAATCTTCTAATTACTTCCCAACATTGCTCTACATCATCATTTGGTCCTCTTCTCCTTCCATCCGCAATTCCAGCCTACTAAACAAGAAGAACGAAGCAATTATAAAATTTCATTATTTTTTCAAACAAGTATTTCAGAAAACCAAATTATTTTCACTAACTGACCGCAACATCCGCTCCAAATCAGTGTATGATGCCGTGTATCTCTTTCATGTTTTCATCTCACGGGAGGAAAATATAAAAGAGGTAAACGGCATCATTCGCAGATTAGAATCGGATTTTCAGGTCATTTAGTGAAAATAATTTGGTTTTCTGAATGTGAGACCTTTTGAATGCAGAAATAAATCTTTCGAGCGGATGAAAATTCGGTGTGATTTTTTGTTAAAATATAGCAATATTTACGAGGTAATCGTCTAGACTGTTTATTTGTTAATAAACACTTATACCTAAAATCAATATAATTCCTTATTGTTCATGAACTCTCTTGTTTGATTTTTATAACAATTGCTATAAATAAAAACCCTCAAATTCTGTTTCATTAACCCGAAATCTTTCTCCTATGTACACTCAAAAAAGTATTTGTTTAAAATTAAGGGAACCGTTTCTTTGAAATAGGTTTTTCATTAGACCAAAAATACTTCTAAATGCAGAAAATCACGTTAAATTAAAGAAAATTTGTATTTTAAACCAAGAGCTATTTTCTTTAACTGAAGGCAAGTTTTTCATTCAAAGAAATTTGAGTCAAAGAAACTTTTTTTGGACTGACGGTATACACATCCAAGAAGGTTACTGAAAATTAAATAAGAATTATAATTTTTGTGTAAATCGGAACTAGTTACGAATTTCTTTTTCAAATTATCGCAACAGAAATATTTTCTTTAAGCACGCTCGAAGCGCGCTTTCGCGTCCCTACATTTTTATTTTACAATATTAGCAGTCTTGCGCGCGCCAAGGCGCCAGCCTTTTCATTTTTTGACGAAATAGAATAAACCAAATACTTCTTTTTTCTGTGTTATTTATATGTAATTGATGTTGCAAAATATATGTATAAAATAATTAGAAGGCACAACAGGATGATGTCTGTAGCCTCCAATAAGAAGCTCCTTTTCATTTTTTTTCTGTTAAAGGATTACATAATGGATTTCTCATATCTTATTTGTAGGTAAATTCTGATTATCATCTCAAAAAATTGTGAATATAATTATAATTGGCTCCTAAATTTGTTTAACACTCAACTTATTTGCAAATCACATTGCCGTAATAATTTTTTTTACTTCATAAATTAAAAGAAATGTTATTTCTGAAATAGATTGTGATTTGTTCCTTATAGCATGTATAAGAGTATATAAATTTCAATTTAATAAATTAAATTTAAGAAAACTAAGAGAAATAAAAAACAAGAAAAAATGCATTGAATTCAGTTAGTTTCAATTAAATTAATTTTGAAGAATTCACGTGAACTAAAAAAAATTTCCAAAATTATGCAGAATTCAAAAGAATACCTTAAAATCAGTCAAATCCTTGGAAATTCCTAGAATTTTCTAAAATATTTTCCAAGAGCCCGCAAATATTTGGAATCGTTTTTTTTCATTTCAGATCAAAATGAAATTTACTTTCTTAGGAATAATTTCATGCAAAAGGTGCATGCAGTACATTCAAAAATCAAAGTTAGAGTTCCAACCTACCTCCTTTTCGGCTCATTAGAGGCAGATATATAACAAAGAAAAAAAGAGGAAGAATTGAATCACTTCAAATTACTGAAATCTTTTTGAAATATGCTAAGATATGTCAACAACTTTGAAATCTTTTGGAATGTCTTAAAATTTGTAAATCTCTTGAAAGTACTTCGGCATCTTCTGAAGTACCCTGAAATGTTTTAAATCATTTGAAATCCTATGAGGTTACCGAAATAAATTCAAAATTCCTTGGAATCGTTTAATATACCCTAAAGTTTTCAAATCCTCTAATTTTTATGAAGTTCCTGGAAACTGTTAAAATAAATTGAAAATACCGTGGATTCTTTTGAAATACCCTAAAATATTCCTAATCTGAAAGAATTTCTTCAAATTACTAAAATAAATGCAAAATTCCTTAAAATGCTTCAGAATTCCCTGAAATATTTAAAGCTCTTTAAAATATTTTAAAATTCATTGCAGTTACTTAAATATCTTGAAAATTTCGTAGATTCTTCCAAAACATACTATAATATTTCCAATCCTTTAAAGTTTTTTTACATTATTGAAATAAATACGAAATTCCTTCGAATCTTTAAAAATTCCCTAAAATCTGTCAACTTCTTTGAAATCTTTCAAATCTCTTGAAACTTTTTAAAGCTTCCGTAAATGACTCAGGATCTTTTAAAATTATCTGATATCAGTTAAATTATTGAAAAAAAATTCCGTGAACATTTTTTTAAATAATCCAAAATATTTCATATTTTCTGACATCACTGAAACTGCTGTAATTTTTGTGTTACTACGAGTGTCCCTTAAGAACTTAAAAATGCTTAATTGAACATCTTTTTAAATTATCAAATTTTTAATCGGTAGGCATACACTTTAAGGAAAAAGATTTTAATCACATCGATTAGAGATTTTATATTAAGGATTTTGGTCGAAAATTAAAACCACCATAAAATAGAACAAAATACGAAAAAGCACAAAACTCGTCCGAATGATCGAATAGAATAAGAATCTGACATTTAAACTCATAATTAATGCTCGATAATGTAATCGCCTCGCGCTACGCGCTCGAACACATTTGCCTTACGCTTTAAGCACGGCTCTTCTAGGTTTTCGCACTTCGCGTGCTAGCTATTGCGCTATTTGCGGACTAATACTCTCTAAGTAACCTTCGTCGTTATGACCTGCTTTTGTTTTCATTATGTCAATTTTACATAAAAAGAAGAGCTAATTTACGATATTTAGTTTAGAAATCATGTAAACATTGCGCTTCACGCTCGTTTTTGTTCATCGTATAATAGAAATCCAAAAGTTTGAGCCCAAGAACAACAACGTAAACTTTTAGAACACTACTAGCGACGTGGGGTGGGCTCCAACCCAAGTTAATGTTTCCTGTTATTTGTGATGAGTCTGACATTCTGAACTGGAGACATGGTTGGAAATCTATTTCGAAGTAATAAAATATTGTTTTTCAATGAAAATTTTTATCACGAATAATGCTTGGTAACAAATAATACTAGAAAGAAATTTTGTCATGAAATAACAAAATCAAATACAAAACTTTTCTGGGAAAAAACTCTTCAAAATCAAAATCAAATAGGTATCCTGTCCTTTCAGACCTGCAAAGGCTAGCACAAGACTGGATTTGAGGGTGCTGTTGTTCTTGGGTCAAGATAATATTGTAGGACTTTTAAAAAAGAACGGTTTTCTTTCTTGAACTTTTTATCATATAGTGCCTTGTTTGGCTAAAGATTTGCGTGTTGTTTTTTTCAAATTGCACAGATGAATTGTTTGAAAATCTGCCTGAAGACTACATACTAAATTCTCGATACGTAGAGCAGCGCAGTCATTAGGTTTAAACCAAGAAATATTGAGAATAATCCTGAAGAACTTTTTGAAACTTTTTTTCTGTAAAATTTCTTTAAAGACATTTGTAACGCCGATCAACCCAAAACGTAAAGCAACTTGAAGCGGCTATTCAAGTAACGGTTCACCGTATTTCTGATATTGTAAGAGAGCGTGTGTTTTATTGTTCCAAAAAAAGCTTTGTTTATTGTGCTAGTTCAGACGAATTTTCGGTTTTTTAAAGATGTTCGTTTCTAAAATATATAAGACTTCTAAATTTATGAAATTGTGCTCCTTAATGAAACTTTGCAGTTGCGACTATTTATTCATCATTTTGATTTTCTGATTCCCTCACCTGTTCAAAAATATTAATCAATTAGTTTTCACACCTTTTCCTTTGCCGTCCTGTACAATAGGTCCTGAAATAAGGTATCGCGTTTAAGTACAATTACTTGACTCGATATCGATTATTTTCAAATAAGTCGAAAAAATCACTCGATCCTGGCCCCTTAGCTTTTCTGAAAGATTTTCCTTTTCAATATGTTCACATACTGTGGGCAGTTTTCATTCAAAAAATCAATGTTTTATGTTTAAACAGGATTTCGTCGAACATGATTACAGGTGGTTATTGTCTTGTCTCACACTTATCACTTGTATACTTTTTTTATAATTTATGGTACAAATCTTGAAAACTGTAAGATTTTATTATTTTTTGGTTAGAATATTTGATTTGATTTGGAGAGTACAAAATAAAACACACGTATTTTATCATGTTATTGTGTGTGCTTTATTTCACATTGATTTTTCTCAGTGGTTTTAAATAACTAATAATTAGATAACGACTACTTAACTAAATATTTGTACGCCGATGATTAAATAGAATATTCTTCAGTTACATTTGTTAGCCCACGTATCCACACAGGCGTTAGTTAGTTTTTCCTCTACATTGCGAAAATGAAGATGATCTATACTTTCGTTTTCTCTCTGGCGGTCATCTTTAATTCTATTGGTGAATATATTAATATAATATATCTTTTACTTTTATTATAAATTATATAATACAAGAATGAATACACGGCCTTTTCTCAGGCCTGTGGAGCGAAAATAAAGTCCCCCTTTCCACCTTATATTTATATAATGGCCATTTGTATATTTAAATCGTCAACAACTATGAAGTCATAGTAGTGTTGACGCCGAGCGAGAAATCCCGAGGAACGGGCGGGACGAGACAAGACATACCTGCTGTCTCAGTATTCCTCATCTCGTTTTGCCTCGTCTTATTTTTCCTCGTTTCGTGGCGTCTTTTGTCGTTCCTTGCCTCGGTTTTTCCGAGGAATGCGACATATGTGCGCTAGAAGAGCGGACGGCTCGCGGAAGCGTTCTTTTGCCTTCTGACAAGCTTATGCTAATTAGCGTCCTGCAAGGAATATTTAAAGTCGAAATCTGATTACATATTATACTTGTTTGCCCATTACTGATCAATTTGATATCAAACACGACTATGCTACGATTTTTTCGACGATATAACTTCACTCTATTAGTATTTTGCTTTGTTTTTATTAATAATTTATTTTGCCAACTACAACCACAGAATATGTGAAACAGAAATGTAGAAAGTTAGGTATATTTTTAGCTTATTTGTAGTTTAAAGAATTAAATACATATTAAAAGATTAAAAATTTTTGTGAAATCCTTGAAATATATGGAAATGCTTGCGAATTCCTTGAACTCTTTTACAGAATGCAATATCAATGTGAAATCTTGAAATTTCTGTGAAATCTTTTGAAATTTTAGCAAAATCTTTGAAAACTTTGTGAAATTTATTAAAATCTTTTTAAAAGTTGATAAATTCTTTGAAATACTTGTGAAATCTTTTTCAAATGTTTGTAATAATTTGAAAATATTACATTTTTTGAAATGTTTATGAAATCCTTAAAATATTTAGAAATGCTGGTGCCATTCCAGAAAGCCTTTTAGTGTATGCAAAATCTATGTGAAATCTTAGAATTTCAGTAAAATCTTTTTAAAATTTTGAATACTGATTAATACCTTGCGGTTGGGCGAGGTTTGAATAAAAGAAAATAATTTTTTAATGGCAGTTTTGGAAAAACCATAAATGTTACTTATGTTTCTTAACCTGCATAATATAAGTAATTTTCACAATTTCTTCAGATGTTTTCTTTTAGCTTATGTAGAGAAAATTAATTTGCGTATTAGCACTTGAGAATGCAAAAAAATCTAGATGCTACGTACATACTTTTTTTCAGCATGGAAAAGTTTTCTAATGTTCAAAATGTAGGGGAGACCGGGGCTAGTTGGGACAACTAACTACGACTCCAGAATTTTTCGCGTCTTTCTAGTAACTTTTTCAGAATCGTTATATACTTGCTGTTGAAGTGCATATCCTTGGCTATTGATGTGAATTTTTTGGGCGCATAATATTCATTACATAAACGAGGAGGGTCAATAAGGCCGGTTTTTGGGTTATCTACTTTTTACATGGGTTTTCACACTTTTATTCAAATCGTGCTGGATTTCACATTGTTAGTATTGCTCGAGCAAGATCGTACTTTGCCAAAATCTGCACACATATATTATGCGTTAGCCTTAATAATAAGGCTTATGTTTATACTCTATTAGGTCTTATTGACCCTTCTCCTCTTGGCGAGGGTATAACTGAGATCGTGTCCTGTGTCCACGCCTGCCCCGTATAAGATGCAGGTCATTTTTGTAATTTTGTTTTTAATTTTCCAGTTGTATTCCAGTACGAAAAAAGTTTATCGAGTCACTTTGTATCATTTTCGGATATCATCTTTCTAGATTTTCGGCGTAGACAGGAAAAACTCCATGTTTAAGCAAAAGTTTAAGCAATAACATAAACCCACAAGCTATGTCTAGCACTACTCAAATACGTTAAATCGTGTAATCGTCTCAGCTGTTGATATGCTCTATTCATTTAAAAAAAATAAAAAAATATTCTATGACGATTTCACGAAAATGCAAAAAAAATCAAAAGTTACTCACCACCCTTGAAAATACATATTTGGCAATATTTTCTGTAAAACGCAAAATTTTTACATCCAAATACACTGCTATATTACGTATCAAGAGCTTCGACCACTGTAGAACACATGGCTTGATATGTTCAATATTAGTATTAAAACACGCTTTGTCCCAACTAGCCCCATGTCGCAACTAGCCCCGATCTCCCCTACTTCCGACAAATTTGAGAAAACCAAATCATTAAAAATGACGAGTCGCTTAATTTATCAAATTAACTCGTCATTCCTAATGATCAGATTTGTTCAATGTTTTGAAAGTACATTTTGAATTATAAAATCGATTGTGTGTTGATCATATGAGTTTATATCAGTCCTATTACTGACTTATGTATTACATATTACTTATTATACATTGAATTTTATAAAATTTAAAAATATATATAATAGTCATAGTGATTCAAGTAGGTACGCACTCTCAATTTTTCAAATATCCCGACAAATATATTTTATTTGATAAGTGTAGATATTCGAAACCACAACGTATGAAAATTCTACTTTGAAATATAAAAAATGAAATTAGTTTTAACTTCTCTAAACTCCAAATGACTTAGAAATATACCAAACTTTTTACCTTTCTCTTTCATATAGTCTATTCTTATAATTGGAAAAATAAATTTTCAATAAGAAAAAAATAACATACCAGAGTGAATTTATATCTTTCACAAAATCTTAATATAGTTGCATCTGATATCAAATTGATCAGTAATGGACAAAAAAGTATAATATTTCATCATATTTCGAGACCGAAGAACAGGCCCGAGAAAAAGAGATAGAACCAAGGAATGAACGAGGAGAAATCGAACTAGGCTCTTTATTCCGGATAATCCTCGTCGCGGATGACATCACGACGTCATAGATATAATGGCCGTTATATACCAAAGAGCATGAAAAGCGGCACTTAAGGTCGGCTCCTACGGCTCTCACTGAAATCCTATACTCTGTTCCCGGAGAGAACGACCTGAAGAACGAACAATTTTGGTTTTCTTCGCGCAGCGTATTGTTAAATTTTTTCAAGAAGGCGGGATTTCTTGACATGTTTCAGCCAATCTGCAGTGAAGTACTTCAACTTCATGAAAAACTCTTATCTTGCTTAATTTACGACACTGGTCGACAGTCTGGGTTTTTACTTATGTCTGTTTCGGCGACCTCACCGCAGCAGGGGTCTTTTGCCCACAGACAGGTCAATGGTAGAAAATTTAAAAACTGTCAATTTTGCAATTAGCGATTTGAAAATAATATAATCAGCATCTACGATTTTTTCCGATTCCAATGATATATTACTTGCTTCGAAAAAATGCAGATTTGAAGAAGTTTAATTGAAGAAACTTTAGCTCAATATTTAATTTAATATTGATTACTTCTCCAATTTTCAACCTTTATAGACAAATTACATGTCGTTGGAATCGGAATAATGTGCACATTCCGAATATATTAATTTCAAGTCGGTGGTTGGAAAAATATTAATTTTTAACTTTTTAATTTTTGAAACTCGAGACCGGTACGGGGTGAGGTCCTCTTCTTTTATGGCTAACATCTGGCAAAAATCTTTTTAAAAATTTGTGAAAGAAACCCAAGGAAAGTAATAAATATTAAACTCGGATCAAGGGACCAATGAGAAGAGAAATGAAGAAACTACGTGTAAAAAAAAGGGTAAGGACACTCCTCCATCGAGAAACCACAACCCCCATGCGCGTCTTGAGGTCGTTCTCTCGGGAAACAGAGTATACATGTATCATATAACCAAATAATTGAATTTTCAACCTACAAAAACTAATTTATTCGAGTATAGTTGAATTATCAAACTGAAAAGCTCAATTTAGAGCAAGATGTTCATTTTCAAACAAACGAACAAAGAGTTGAATTTGCAATCCAGGGAGAAAAATGTTGAACAAAAAAGTACATTTTTTTCGCAAAAAGGTTGCATCTTTACTAAAAGAATAAGATGTTTGCAAAAGAGATTTTTTTTAAAAATACATTTCTTTGACATCATAATAATTTCTAAACAAAAATGGAACTGAAATTATCTAGAAGTTGTGTTAAATTTCTTTTCGCAGAATTAAGTTCGCAGTCAAGTAGAGATTGCCTTGATACTGCCCGCCCGGTTCACTGTCCTTCTTCTCCTTCGCGTCGCATACCTCTGGCTGCGGAGGAGCATCCGCTTCGTCCCAGGGACAGGTCGCCCCCTGGTAGTCCCATTTCTCCTAAAGTACTTGGATACGCACTTGGACAACTTGGGTACATTCGGCTTATACCCCGCACAAATCAAAATCTACGATTCGAATTTCGAAGATATGTTTTTCCTGCTGGTTATCCAATTAGAATGCGAGAAAAACAAAATTCCTTTATTCCCGTGCCAAATCAAGAACATATTGTATTATCAGCATTCAATGGTGACATTTTTGCAATATTAGAGTACAGCGGGATTCTTCGTGGAATACATACGACACATAGAGCTAAATCGAGAATCAAAGTGAGTATGATAAACGGAACAGTTTATAATTTGACCCCAGATGAAATACGAGATTGTCCAGTGGGCAAATATCACCCAATCTTCCCCGATTGTTTCATTAAAACAACAGCAAATTACGATTCACTGCACTCTGAATGGAATCCTAATAGCAAACATCACCCTGCTTCCTCTTCTTCTGACAGACAACATTTACCTGACCGGACTTCGCCTCAGGAGCCTCTTCAACATGCCGAAGCCAGTTCGGCTTCTGGGTGGCCGCCTTCAACTAAAGTGTTTGGATATGCACTTGGACAACTTGGATACATTCGGCTTATTCCCCGCACAAATCAGAAACTACGATTCGAATTTCGAAGATACGCTTTCCCTAATGGTTATTCGATTAGATTGCGAACAAAAGAAAGTGCCTTTATTCCAGTGCCAAACCAAGAACATATTGTATTATCAACATCCAATGGTGACATTTTTGCAATATTAGAGTACAGCGGGATTCTTCGTGGAATATATACGTCACATAGAGGTAAATCGAGAATTAAAGTGAATATGATGAGCGGAAAAGTTGATAATTTCACCCCAGACGAAATACGAGATTGTCCAGTGGGCAAACTTCAACCAATCTTCCCAAAAAATTTCATTAAAGCTTTAGCCAATACAGATTCCCTACAGTCCGAATGGAATCCTAGTGGCGAACGTCACCCTGGTTCTTCTTCTTCTGACAGACAACATTTACCTGACCGGACTTCTCCTCAGGAGCCTCCTCATCATGCCGAAGCCAGTTCGGCTCCTGGGTGGCCGCCTTCAACTAAAGTACTTGGATATGCATTTGGACAACTTGGCTACATTCGGCTTATTCCCCGCACAAATCAGAACCTACGATTCGAATTTCGAAGATACGTTTTTCCTATTGGTTATCCAATTAGATTGCGTACAAAAGAAGGTAACTTTATTCCAGTTCCATACCAAGAACATATTGTATTATCAGCAACCAATGGTGACATTTTTGCAATATTAGAGTATAGCGGGATTCTTCGTGGAATATATACGACACATAGAGCAAAATCAAGAATCAAAGTAAATATGATAAGCGGCTCAGTTGATAATTTGACCCGAGATGAAATACGAGATTGTCCAGTGGGCAAATATCACCCAATCTTTCCCGAAAGTTTCATTAAAACAACAGAAAATTACGATTCACT
>CAKNWW010337610.1:0-11281 GCA_932074435.1 Andricus kollari | reverse complement strand
GAACATCATTTCATTTGATATTCTTATTCATCAGTGTCACTATTTTGGAAAATTTAATTTTACATATCCCTATGTAAATGCGGCGATTTCAAAAATTAAAATTATCATAATTGATATTCATTTGGTTTTTAACATCTGTTTTAAGAATGTCAGAGCAATATTAAAAGTATAAAACTCGGTCAAATTCTTTTAAATTTTCCATTATCTATTCCAGACATAGTAACTGCAATATAATTTTGCTAGATCCATTTTTAAGTACGAATTACTACATGTATGCTCTTTAATTTTTGTAGTTTCTAGAATGAAAAGAAGTTTGTGCAAATTACAATTTTTTCAAATGTGCAAAAGAAGTGATTTTTTTAGTTTACTTACTTGCACATTAAAACAAAATTAAATGTGCTGAACTTGAAATTTCTTCGTTTTGAATCGAAGAGACATATTATTTTGTTGTTATAAAAATACTAAAAACTGTGTCTACAAAAAATGCGTACCATAATTTTGTAGCTAACAAGTAAAGTTTAAAGCAGTTTTAAAATTTTGAATGTTATTCAAATTAAAAAATCGAACTGAAGACATTTAAAAATTAAATTTTTTGTTATTTCTTTCAGATGCTAACCAAATTTTTGTTGTTGCTGGGATTGAATTATACGATTAATTTTAGAATTTTTCTTTGTCCGCCCCCCCCCCGCCTCTAATGTACAATATAAATTGAATATCCAAATAATACTTTATACAAAAATATTGGAATTACGTATAAATAACCTTTTTCACACTCACGCTTCTCTATGACTTCTATGAAATTGATCTTGCGATATATGTTATTGCAACTTACATTTTTATCAAAATTCATCAATAACCAACGACTATATTCACACCATCTAACCACCAATAATCATAAAGACCATAAAAACCCATAAGGGCAACAATTTATCGAGATTTCGAGAGTGTCGTTATACTTTTTTTATTGAATTAAACAGCTACAATTTCAAATTCGAGCATTACGCGGTATATTAAACCTCCCGGTTACAAATCAGATGCGCTAACGTCTGATCTGATCGACTGTTCTAAGTCCTTCGAATCGAAGTTATGCCTCAGTTTTATTCCATGAACCCAGAATCCACATAATAGTAACTTAGAGATCAGTAAAAATACCTGAAATAATAGTTAGGATTAGAACTCATAACTGTCTTCCGCGAGAATAGCTTAAATATGAAACATTACTATAGTATGCTACTTTGCTACTCATGAGTTTAATTTAATGATAGAATATTTAATGACATTTGGTTTGACGATTTAAAGAGCACGATAACCTATGATAATTATCACAGGCATAAAAAAAAAAGTTTTCGGAGCCAAAAAAGCTTTAAATTTTTAATTTAGGTCAAATTATCACAAGTAAGCCACCATAAATCGAAAATTCGTTTTTTTGGCTATAAAATGAATTTTTTAATGACCCTTATGTTCTTCTTTCCTATATCATTCAAAACATGTTTTCTACTTTTTTATCAAAACAATTCGACGTTTCTTTCGAATCACTCTTGCCTCCTATCCTTTGTCAATATAAATCTTCTATACTTTTCAATCACTTAATCTTGTCCGGCCCATAGCATATACTTCGCCTATTCCGTGCTGAAAAAGTATAATGCTTAACGGCTATTTTGAGAAAATTTAATTATCATCAATTTTCGGTAATTTATGGTATTGTAAGGATGAAGTAATTTTCTTAGGAATTTTTTCAAATTATGTTTAATTGCCAGGACGTTTAGCCGTGCAGTTGGCGGAATGGTAGATCCCTGCATATATTTCGAGTTCAAAATGTTTTTAAATTCTAAGATCGATTTATATTATAACATTAGAAATATATTATAAGTACTATATCACTATATAATATATTAATAAGCAATCAGAAAATTTCTCCTGGAACACGAACTACTCAGCGACTCGAGATCGAATGAATTAAATAATCACAGTTCACTGTCTTATGTTTTCCCACAGCGATTTATCATATACCGCTGAGGGCGCAGTGGGGCATGCCTTACTCGTACTGCTGGTTGATGTGGTTGAGTGGGGCTTCTGCTAGCTAATTGGCTCACTGAGTCGATGTGGGGTAAGACAAAAAAGATCACAGGAGAAATTATAGTCTTTCGATTTCTAATTGTCATTTAACACCATGGAGGAAATTTTGTCCAAACGAGATTGCAAAAAATTATATCACGAAGGACGTCAGATTCTTTTTGATGAGTGCCAATGGTGAGAGAATGTTCTGGAGGTATGACCCAAAAAATGATAGATGTAAGACACACTTACATGCGTCCTCTTTTACAAGTGAAGTGCGTTTAATAAAGATATATTTTGATATATTTTAGTTTGAAAATCTTAAATTAAAGTAATTAATTGTACATTTAATCATAAGTTTTAGGAAACGTTTCAAGGCAGAGTCATTGCATAGATAAAGTCAAAATTTATGTTTCTATTGTTAAATTAAAATCTACTAGGGTGTTTACAAACAAATTTGTAAACAACTTCGCTCATAACTTATAAATTATAAAGTATGTGAACGGGTTCGTCAATTAAGTATATTTTAGTTTTGAACTGTATTAAAAGGTGCAGGAATATATTAAAAATGGCATTTTTAACGTACACTTGAAATACCTTAAACTAGCAAAACGTATCATTAAATTGAACCCAGCGACGATATAATGATTTAGTGGCATTTACATTTTTTATTTGATCACTTTATACTCGTGTTCAAAATGAAAAAAGCTATTTTTTAATTAAATGTAAAAAATTTGACATTTTTCACAATTTGGAAAACTTTCCCGTAAAAACATTTCTTAGCTTAAATTTTATAGTTGTTTTTCCACTAAAAATGTTCTTCATAGTATGATCATCTTGGGAAATTGACAAAGTCGCGAGACAATTGTACTTGAAAGTTTTAAAAATAAAAAACTTCAAAATGTAGACTTACATTGTAAAAAAATGAGGTGTTATTTTACGTCATGTCACAATAGAAATTATTCCACGTGCGTCTAAAGATGTAAGTTTACACACTTCTTTAAAAAAATGGAGGACGTGAACTGGCAGGGCCACATTTCCATGTTAAGGTTATGTTCTTCAGGTTCGAATGGCTCTCAACGGAAAAAAAAATTTTCACATAGAAACTATCACTTCACAGTGTCTGCAGGCGCTGAAGTCCAGGCGCCCTCTGAAATTTGGCGCAGAAAATGCTAACTGAAATTTGACTTCGGATTTTTGTAGTGTTAGAATGCAGAACAAAAGCCCATAGGTTTGAAACCAACAATTAGGAAGCATCGTGTGTGTAAACAATCATTAAAGATAGCAAAAACAGGTTTGTTGTTTATTGTAACGAACCTATATGTCTGACAAAAAAAAGTTGAGTTAGAAGATGTAGGTTTCGCAAATATCTACAAAATGACGAGTCGTACGTTAAGATTAGTTAATTTGATTACTTAGAAAAAAATAAAAACCATCTGAAACTGCCTTTTTTAAATATGCAATTATTTTTGCTATAATCAAGATACAAGTTTCAAACGTTTAGAAGATATTCCTCTTGCCACTCTTAAGCAGTGTGCATAACTTCAGCTTAAAATAATGATTACTTTCCCCAAAAACTGATTAGTTATACAAAAAATTGACTTTTTTCAACGGAATTTCTACACGTTTGGCCCATATAATAATGACTACAGTGGGTGATTATACACTATACAACAGTTGTACTATATCAAGCACATTTAGCGGTAGAGCTACTTTTTGTAATGAAATTCCATAAAAGTGGCTTACAAAAGATGTTAATTTTTTTTCTTATAACAAATGAAATAATTTCGTCAATTTTCATTTTCTAAAACTCAAGTTGGTACCAAATATAGAAAAAGAGTTCTACTAATTGCTATGAAATTCAAGAAACAATGCATTTTAAATTTATTGTTTAGAATCGTGTCTGATTCACGGAAAAGTTTACAGAAAGGGATCGACGCAGACAGTGGAGGCGGAGTGGGGAAACCACTTTCACGTGCCAGACGCTCGCTTCTGAATTGAATTCACGTGTTCAATTTGCAAACAGATTTAATATCTCGGCAACAAATTAAAATATCGAGATGTTTTTTTTTAATTTGGACTAGCTTTCCGTGCTGGTTACAAATCTGTTTGTTGCTTTTCAAAAAAATTATAACTAATGTCTGAAGTTTAAAACTGTTTTATTTATCTTCTCTAATTTTGCCATTAATTTACTGTTTATTAGACTGTCAATAATATATACCTTATTCGTTTCAAGATTTACATCTGAAAAATAACCTTAGGAAAAATGTAAAAACTGCCTTCTTCCATAAGCAGTAACCATGATCAACAACAAAATAAGAATGCATTGCCTTATTGTTATACATTGTGATTTGAAAATACACTGCGTGAATAATTACAACTGATTGTAAATATCACCAAAGCTTTTTTTTACAGTGCATGAGGGTTATTTTACAATAGGTTAAGATATTGATTAAAGTTAACAGATAAATTATTTTCAAATCATAACATGTCTAAATAATTCAAAATAATTGGTCTGCTTACTTCAGTTAATATATTAAACTATCGTAAAATAACCCGCATGGGTGTAAATTTTATAGGTGATTATTTTTATAACTAAGAAAAACACCTTCGTAAAATTTTGGTAGTGAGTAAATCATAGTGGAACTTAATCATGTACAACGCGTAAGATTTTTTGGAGATGCTACGAAAAAGTTAAGACCTTCTGAAATGGGTATTTGCTCGCGAATTTCTTAATTTCTCAAGGTAATCTCATTATGAAGAAAATTATTATTGGACAATTATAAGGTTAATATTGTTAATATTAAATATTTAATATATTGTTAATATTAAATATTCAATATATTGAACATATAATAAACATCTAGCATTCAGGTGCAAAACCGCACCAGTGTACCGTTTTAGGGCCAATTGTAAGTTCTAACATTTTACGCTAAGGATTTTTTTGACAGCAAGTTTTCAGAATGTGCAAAATTTCAGAAATTTTATGTCTATAATTTATTTCTAAAGTCGCCCTAATGGCTTATTTATTATTATACATAATATATAATTTTTGCTAGCTGCAGGTCATTAAATAATTAAATGTCCACAGACATGATTCATAGACGGCGGATTAGGGCACAAGTAGTTTCCGTTACTATCTAATTAGGTTGACTAAATATTTTAGTTTGTCAAAGCGACTTTCTGTAGGTAGTTGAACTTGATAATAAATGTGATTAAAGAAATTGAAAATGGCGGGAAATTAACAAAACTTTTTGATAAAACAGGCTGTAAAAATTTAAACATTGTTAATATTATTTATTGTGCTATCAAAATAAACATCATTAACTATTTTTAATCAATTATGTAAGGTATGCAAATAATTAATCCTAATAAAAAGAAATAAAACTATCTTTTGAGTGTTTTGCATAGAAAATAAGTCATTAATTCCGCATTAATATACATATAAAGTATTTTTTTTGTAAGAACAAACAATAACTTTTATTTGTATAGAAAAATAAATAGTATCAATAATATTAACATTTTTTTAAATTATTGTATTAATTTTTTTTCAACTACCAGCCATTGACTATTTCTTTAATTGCATTTATTTTGAAATTTTTACACTATTTTATAGTTTATTTTTCCTTATTCGATGCTAAAACTATTCAAACTTATTCTTCCGACAAAAAACCGAAGAAAAGGATAGTCTCTTTTAAAAATATCACTTTTCTCGTTTTCACCATGCGTTTCATAGCAAATCGGCCCTATAGGTAACAGCGCCACGCGCGCCCATCTTAAGTACTAATTTTCTCCTGTCAAGAGTTAGCCCACTTTTAGCTTTGAGTGGCACGGGGCTGAACATAGTCAACTTCCACAACACTTTCTTGAAAACCGATAATATTGTCTAATCAACATTTCTTGGCCTCAATTCAGCAATATTTCAGCTCGGGCATGGAATTCCTTTTTGTTTTTAATCGCAATTGCGATTTTATATCATGTTTTTTTCACTTTTCTGTAAAATTTAGATTTTTTTAGTTATCCTCTTATGGCTCGCCAACCTTCAAATATTTTAAGAAAATTCTCTCAATCTATGTTCTACAATCATATAAATCATATACAATTGTATACCTTTACTTGCTTTAAGAAACGCAGAAATGGAAACAGTATGCTGTGCTACAAGTGTGTAAAGTAGGGAGTTCCATACGATTTTCAAGTAAACTGTACGAGCTAGTGGCGAATTGAAGGGGAGTTACAGGCGAATGGGATGCGAGTTGGATACAAGTCTGTAAAACCCGAAGATAAGCCGACGACAAGTACTGTAAACCTCACAATAGAACTTCGCCTATTTCAAAATTTTCGGTATTTTATGGCAATTTATCGGTAAACTTATAAGTAATTCATAGCAACTTATTGTTTCGGGTTGGTCCATTCACTACTCACAATCTGTCAAGTGTTACCTCATAATGCCAGAAGTGAGTTTATGATTCCGGCACTCCTGTAGAATAACTTTGGATCGAAATGCGAAAGCGCAACAGGCATCAAAAGTGCTCTTGCTCAGAGAGCGCAAGCGCAGTAACTGGACAGTCATTTTAAAACAGCTTTTTAGACGGTTTCATAATTGCTCACTTCACGGTACTGCTGAAAGTAGAAAGATTGAAAAAGATAGAAATTTGGAGAATAGGAAAATATGTATATTCTATCTCTCTCAATGGGTCACTTTGCATCCCTAAATCGCTATCTTTTCCTATCCCCAATCTCAATGACTTCTGACCATTTCTGACAACTTTTGTTACGTTTCTCGACAGAAGTCGTCAGGAAAAGTCAGAATTCATGAGAAATGTTCAGAACTCGTCAGAGCTTGGGTTCGAAGGATAATCCTTTTATTAGGGGCCCAAGAATAGAATGCCATAAAACCTAATACCTTTTATATTTCCCAGGTTATTTATATTATTTATTTATATTTATTTATGCATATTCTCTTTTTACTTATATTTAATTATTAATATTTATATATTATATGACTCTGAGGGTGAATCTGAAAATTTTGTCCGTTTTGACGTATCCCTTTCTCTTTACAAGATACATTATATTTTTCCTAATTTTCAATTTTGTAGGAAAATTTTTAGGTATCTGAAATCGTTGAAACCCGTAGATTCTGAATTTCTAACTTTTGAATCTGTATATGCAAAATTGAAAAAAAAATATTTTCAATTTTTAATCCTTTTGGGTTGGCCTACCTGCGGTCCTAGCCAAAGAGCTACCTGACAGGATGTGAATTAGCATATCTTCAGAAATAGTCAGACTCGTCAGGAATGGTCAGGATGTTCAGGAATCGTCAGAACTTCTGACCATTTGTGACGATTCCTGACTATTTTTTAGTAGGGCACTGTAAAAAAAAGCTTTGGTGATATTTACAATCAGCTAGTAATTATACGTGCAGTGTATTTTCAAATTACAATGTATAACCTGATTAATTTACGACACTACAGTACTTATTTGCAATCTAGTGTGACTTCACTTCAGGTAACAATGTGAAAATAGAACGAAGATTGTTCTATTTGAAGTCGACTGTAAAATTACTACGTCCGATGATGTAAATTATTTCATGAGCGTGGGACATCGTAAGTTTACGTAAGGTGATACATTTATTTGGGACTTTAAGCCTACGAAAGTATATGTAAATTTTGACGATGTGTGCTTTTCTATCGCCAGGGAGTAAGTCCGCACGGACGAAAGCCGCAGAATTATGTGCAGGACGTACATTTGGACCATTCGGGGCTAGCAGGTATAAGTCGTGCCAAACGATTAGTTCCGGAGACGCCCGAACGGCCTCTTACCAACGGGTGCGCATTTCGTTCGTTTGCATTCTTGTTTACGTTATTTTGCACGTTAATTCGCGATGCGGTGCTCGTGTCCAACTTGGAAATTTATAAATTTTGAGACTGTCAAGTGGTTATATTCCGTTTTCTCCATTAAAACAGAAAATAACTTTATAATATTTTCACCTATGTGAAAAGTTGTGAATAGTAGCAAGGTGGCCACAGGTTAGAGAAAAACTGCAAATCAGAGAAAAGTTAGGGAAATTTGTTAATCAGGGAACGTTAGGAATAAGTCAGAGATAAAAAAAATATTGAAATTTAAATAACCGAAAAGTTTTTGGTGCACCAAACCTCGAAATATCTTTTCGATTATGAAAGCTGAACACAAAATTCAACGAGATTTCGGACAGTGGCTCATCCTACAATTTTTGTGATGATTTACAACCCGTACGTAATTTCACGGTCGACGACGGGAACTTTACGTCCTGCATGTTTTTCGTTACGGCGGACGCAGGTTGAGAAGAAAAATATGTATTTTTACAGAATTCTGCTTATTTACTATATGCCACACCGATCGAATTATTTCCATCGTCGCAGGATGTAAATTTACACCAACTTTTTTTACAGTGTACCTTACGTGACCGAGTACTCTGATCTTTTTCTATGAATTAGTCTATCTAGAGTAGCGCCTAAAGTATTTTGTAGGCACGTAATTCCTGCGTTTCGATAGAAATCACGTACAAAATGAACGCATCATATACAAGAGAATGAAGTTACGTATAATGTCATAGAATTACAAATATTTATTACTAGCAATTCACATGTTACAGTCATATAAGGATTATAGACCCAATAATATTATTTTCACAAAGCTTATAAGTATTTTGTTATTGCTCTAAAAAATAGAAGCATGTGACAATACAATGAACAATAGTGAAAACATACTGCAAATGTAATAATTGAAAAAAAATGTAAGCTGAAAAGGCTAAGAAATCAGTATTTTGTTCCATATCCCTTGGATTTGATTACTGAAGCACATCTCTTTGGCATTGATGCGAAGTGCTTTTCGAGGCAGGTTTTCGATATCGCTGACCTCTTTTTACAAAGCAGCAAACAATTCAGGTTTTGTAGAGTAGTTTTCGGTTCGAATACTTAGGTCTAGTTCCTCCCAAAGATGTTCGAACGGATTTAAGACCGGACTTTGACTAGGCCAAGATAAAACGCTGAGTTTTTTTGGATTTGAAAAAATGCTTTAGAACCCTAGAAGTATGTTGAGGGTCATTATCTTGCTGGAATATCCATCTGCGAGGCATTTCCTTGTTCCTGAATGGAACCATATGGTTATCCAAGATATCCCGATAAACCTGAACGTTCATAATGCCTTCAATTTGAATTAAAGGACCTATTACACTATAAGAAAAGCAACTCCAATCCATGACACTGCCTTCGCCATGTTGTACAGTAGGTACTTGGTACACTTAAAATTGATTTCAATACCTTAGTCGACAACTGTGTCGAACTTGGCAAAACGGCTTGCCAGGCATCTACTTATAGGTCCAAAGATGGATTTCACTTGTTGGTAACTTTTACCGTTCGCCACGTAGCGGCAAAATCTTCCGGTTGATGCAGATAGATAAAGGATATGATGAGATAGAGAAGAGAAGATTTAAAAATATAGACGTGAATTTAGATTGACAAAGAGATAGAAAAAGATAGACATTGATATATATTGCATAGGATGATATAGGGGTGCGGAGATTAAAAAAGATTGACGGTAATTTAGATTGAAAGAGAGATAGTAAAAGATTGACGTCGATAGATGAAGGATATGATGAGATAGAGAGAAGGGGATTGAAAAAAATAAACGTGAATTTAGATCAACAAAGAGGTAGAAAAAGATAGACATTGATGGCCGTAGGCAAAGATGAGACAAAAGAAGAGGAGATTGAAAAAGATAGAGGGAAATTTTGATTGACAGAGAGATAGAAAAAGATTGAGCGGATAGGTAAAGGATAGGATGAGATAGAAAATACGGTATTGAAAAAGATAGACGTGAATATAGACTGACAGAGAGATAGAATGGGATACATTTTCTCGCTCGTTCTATCATAAAGATTCAAGATTATTCATAAAGATAGGATCTCTATCTTTTTACTTCAAGTAGGAGGACGCTATACATGCCTCGAAAAGCGAACATTCCATGCATCCGTTACAAAAATTATTTTGTTGTGGTCACTTTACTAATCAACAACATACCTTATTCTTAATTCGTCGTTCCAATCTAGGATCCTTCTTATCTTTATCTTTTTCATCTTTCTCGTGCTTCTGTAAATTACTTTGGTCTCCCCCATCTAAAGATTTGTGTCTTCTCAGACAAGCGCCATCTCCTCCTCCACCTTCTCCACTTTCAAGCGAGCTCCTTCTTTTTACCACCTTCGTCTGTTTCTGTGATTCTCTTGTTTCGCAGTAATAAAATTCCTTGTTCAGATGTTCATTCGATTTAGATTTTGCGCCACCTTTTGAACTGTTATCTTCTGGCAATTCGGACACTCTCTCAAATTCTAGAAATTAACATAACAATGCAAAATTATTTCACTTCGAAACGCCTTTAGAATTCGAATAAAAGTTATGATCTCTAAAGTGTTATGCACGGAAAGGGAAATGGTAGATCTGAGCGCTCCGTACTGGGCAGGTTAGATGCTTCGACGAATGTTCGTTCGCGCGCTCACTTTTTTGGAGGCTGGCGCTACTAGTAGGCTGGTTCGTTCACTCGCCTGACTGACGGGCAGCTAATCCGCCCGAACGAGAGAAGAATCGCTGCTCACGTTAGTTGACTGTTTTGCGCTCGGGTGTTATAATACGACAACGTCAATCGTCTTTTAATGCTATATATAAACAATCTAATTATAATTAGATTGTTATTTTTACTAATATATTATTCTGATAATTCAATATTAATAATATTAAGGAATAATAAAGGTAAAATATTGATGAAAACGTTAAAATATTGACGAATATAGCGTATACGTACTTCGATTGCATCTTTTTTTGCAATGACAAATATTTATAAAATTGAACAATAATATGACAAATCTCCTGACGTAACGAATTTCATTTGTAAAGGAAAACTGACACGTTTTACAGCAGAAAAATAATAATAATCATTACTTAAGCTATTTTAAAAGCCAGCAACATGAACATCCGAATTGATTTTTTTTAATATTGATTAGGCATGACATGTTTCTGATATGAGCGTAGAACAATTTTTAAACGTGAGTACAATGAAAAATTTGCTGTGAATAATAGATATCCATCCTCAATTGTTTATAAACTGCACTAATAAAACCACATGTACCGAGTTCAGAAAAAAACAATCAAACTATATGCGTAGCATATTACGTGTAAATGTAACTCTTAATGCCGGA
>CAKNWW010337602.1:3797-14115 GCA_932074435.1 Andricus kollari | reverse complement strand
ACCAGTGTGGAAATTTTATTTGTCTCGAAAATCTTATTACCTAAAATCATCAATTTTTTGTCAATCGCCTTAATAATCTTTTTTTAGCAACATAATTTTTTTATTGTACTTTTATTACATCTTGGAATTGGTTTGCCATAATAGTATATTATCCACCAGAGGGGGGGGGGGTCCCCTCTCCCTTGGCGCATACGATATTTTTTATAACAAATGCATGATTTCAGATACGATAAGAACGTATATAACGTATAATAAATTTAGGACATTTTTTAATTTATGGCAAAGGACCCCGCACACTTTATATTAAAATCGGACCCGGGTCAAATTAGCTGAAATTACAATATAATTTAGTTCAAAGCTTCCTGATCAAAAAATACAAATGGGTACCAGTCCAAAAAATTAAAGGTTTTCGACATGGGTGGGGTTGAACGCGAAAAATATGACCAAAAGCGAATCTAATGACCCGCTCGAAACTTGAAGATGAGGTGCAGATTTTTCAATAAAATGTGATCAGCACAATCACTGGCAACACTGGAAAGACCAATTCAGCCGATAAGCGCAACAAAATGGCGCTGTCCTGGTAATAATAGGCTAAATCATGAAGCTGTCCTGGCAATGTAAATACTGTTCGAAATATTGAAGGTAGAAGACAATTCAGTCAATGAATACAATACTGTAGATCAGTCCAATTATTTACCAAAGGAAAAGCCAATTCAGCCACTAAAGGCAATGTAATGGGACCGCCCTGGCAAAGTGAAGCTTTTTCAAAATAATTAAGGCAAAAGACATTCTGTACTACCAAAGATATTCAGTAGTCCAGTTAATTAAAACAAGATTATAGGTCAGTCGATTCGACAAAGGCAAGACACTTCGATAGTTCAGCCAGTTAAGACAAGAATGTAGATCAGTCCAACAAACCAAGCCAAGACATGTTCTTAGTCCAGTCAGTTAAAACAAGACTATAGATCTGTCTAATAAACAGAGGCCAGATATTTAATCAGCCCAGCCAGTTAAGGCGAGACTATTGACCAGTTCAATGAACATAGGCAAGACATGTTATTAGTCCACCCAGTTCAGACAAGACTATAGATCAGTCTTATCAACAAGGGTAAGACATGTTAGTAGTCCAGCTAGTTAAGACAAGACTATAGATCTGTCTAATCAACAGAAGCACGACATGTTATAAGCCCAGCCAGTTAAGACAAGACTATAGATCAATCTATTCAACACAGGCAAAACATGTTATTTAGTTCAGCCAGTTAAGACAAGCCTATAGATCTGTCTAATCAACACATGCAAGAATTGTTATTAGTGCAGCCAGTTAAGAGAAGTCTTTAGATCAAACTAATAAACAGAGACCAGACATGTTATTAGTCCAGCCAGTTTAGACAAGACTATAGATCAGTCTTATCAACAAAGGTAAGACATGTTATTAGTCCAGCCAATTAAGACAAGACTATAGATTTGTCTAATCAACAGAGGCATGACATGTAATTAGTCCAGCCAATTAAGACAAGACTATAGATTTGTCTAATCAACAGAGGCATGACATGTAATTAGTCCAGCCAGTTAAGACAAGACTATAGATCCTTCTAATCTACAGAGGCAAGACATGTTATCAGCCCAGCCATTCAAAACAAGACTATAGATCAGTCCCATCAAGATAGGCAAGATATGTTATTAGTCCAGTCAGTTAAGACAAGACTATAGATCTGTCTAATCCACAGAGGCAAGACATGTTGTCAGCCCAGCCAGTTAAGACAAGACCACGAAGGAATAGTAAGGAGTGGTATCACCCAATGTGTTTGGTGAGTAGAGGTGGGACGACCGACGTCCAAGAATTCGTTAATGTTTGCCACGGCTGAAAATTTCGTGTCAGTGCCGTGCACATGCGCAGAGCTGTTTTCGCAGTCACATGTTATACCCACTCCCCTGTGTTATATTTTGACATCTCGATGCATACGTAGGTTATGTTCGTATGTGTTTTTATTTTGTTGGGTGTATATCACGTTCCTGAATTAACAACAAGAAGGAAAATGGCATCAAAAATACGAAAAGGATCTAGAAAGTGTAAGTACTGCAATAAAATTATTATAATGATTTATGGATTACGTAAGTAAGGAATAAAGTTAATTTCAGTGAAGAAATTTTCAACACACAAGTTCAAAACTTTCAATGCGTGTTAACATCGTTGACATGGCAACCGCCAGTGCGCATGTGCGTGATTCTGACACGAAGTTTTCGGCTATGGCAAGCATTAAGGAATTCTTGGACGTAGTTCGTCCCACTCCCCACTTACAGGGATACCACTCCTTACTATTCCTTCGTGGACAAGACTATAGATCTGTCTAATCCACAGAGGCAAGACATGTTATCAGCCCAGCATTGGCAAGTCAAGGCGAATTGCGAAGCCTGCTTGCATAAAAAGCGCAGTGTAGATAAGCATACTGAATTGCCTTGATTTATTAGACTGATCTGTAGTCTTGTCTTAATTGGCTGAGCTAATAACATGTCTTGTCATTGTTGGTTGAACTGATCTATAGTCTTATCCGTACCGGCTTGACTCAAAACATGTCTTGTCCATGTTGATCAGACAGATCTATGTCTTGTCTTAAGTGGTTGGACTAATAATATAACTTACCTTTGTTGGTTGGACTGATTTATAGTATTGTCTTAACTCGCTGGACTATTAAAGTGTCTTGCCGTTCTGGTTGGACGATCGATAGTCTTGTCTCAACTGGCTAGACTCCCAAATTGTCTTGTTTTTTTTTGGTTGGACTGATCTGTAGGCTTGTCTTAACTGGCTGAAGTTCTAACATGTCTTGCTTTTGTTGTTTGAACTGATCTGTAGTCTTGTCTTAACTGGCTGAACTACTAACATGCCTTGCCTTTGTTGTTTAGACTGGTCTGTAGTCTTGTCTTTACTGGCTGGACTACTAACATGTCTTGTCTTTGTTGTTTAGACTTATCTATAGTATTGTCTTAACTAGCTGGACTACCAAAGTGTCTTGCCTTTGTTGGTTGGACTGATCGATAGTCTTGTCTTAACTAGCTAGACAAAGTGTCTTGCCTTTGTTAGTTGGACTGAACTGTAGTCTTGTCTTGACTGGCTGAACTACTATCATGCCTTGCCTTTGTTGTTTAGACTGGTCTGTAGTCTTGTCATTACTGGCTGAACTACTAACATGTCGTGTCTTTGTTATTTGCACTGATCTATAGTATTGTCTTAACTGGCTGGACTACCAAAGTCTTTTGCCTTTGTTGGTTGGACTGATCGATAGTCTTGTCTCAACTAGCTGGACTCCTAAAGTGTCTTGCCTTTATTGGTTGGCCTGATCTATAGTCTTGCCTTAACTGGCTGAACTACTAACATGTCTTGCTTTTGTTGTTGGTACTGATCTGTAGTCTTGTCTTGACTGGCTGAACTACTAAAATGCCTTGCCTTTGTTGTTTAGACTGGTCTGTAGTCTTGTCTTGACTGGCTGAACTACTAACATGCCTTGCCTTTGTTATTTAGACTCGTATGTAGTCTTGTCTTTACTGGCTGAACTGATCTGTATTCTTGTCTTATTTGGATGAACTACCAAAGGATCTTGTCTTTGTCGGTTGGACTCATCTATAATCTTGTCATAATTATCTGGACTACTAAATATCTTTGGTGTTCTAGAATGTCTCTTGCCTTGATTATCTTGAAAAATATTCGCATTGCCAGGGCAGTCCCATTACATTGCGTTTAGTTGCTGGACTGGGTTTTTCTTTGATAATTGGACTGATCTACAGTCTTGTATTCATTGGCTGAACTGTTTTCTATCTTCGATGTTTCAAACAGTATTTACATTGCCAGGACAGCCTCATGATTTCGCCTATTATTGTCAGGACAGCGCCATTTTGTTGCCCTTATTAGCTGGACTGGTCTTCCCAGTGCTTCCAGTGTTTTCAGTGATTGTGCTGACCACGTTTTATTAAAAAATCGGCACCTCATCTTCAAGTTTCGAGCGGGACATTAGATTCGCATTTTGTCATTTTATTCACGCTTAACCCCACTTATCTCGGAAACTTTCGATTTTTTGGTCTGGTACCCATTACGATTTTTTGATCAGGATGCATTGAACTATTTTATATTGTAATTTCAGCTAATTTGACCAGGACGGGTTTTAATGTAAAGTGTGCTGGGTCCTTTATAAATTACCAAATTTTTTTTATATTAATCATAAATTTATACATTTCTAAGATTTTTGGAAATTTATGGAAAATTTATAAATTGCCAAAAATGTAGAATTTTTCAAAATTTATGAAATTTGAAAATTTATGGAATTTTGGATGAAATTTTGAAAATTTATAAAATTTTGAACATTTAAATTCGTGAGAAAACGTTTCTATGCAAATATACCGTACACATAATATATTGTATACAACGTATACTGATCATATTTTTCTTACACCAAATATTTTATACCCAGAATATATCCTACAAAGAAATAAATAGTAATTATTTTATTCTGAAAAGATTCTCAAAATATTGTACACAAAAATATTCTGTCCAGTATTTTTCGTACACAAGACATTTTCTACACAGAATTAAATAGCAATTATTTCATTCTGAAAATCGCCACAAAACATTGTAGGCAAAAATAATATTATATGTCGAATATTTGTTGTCCAACGTGCACGATATACGCACCTTCCGTGCCTGAAGAGGCGGCGGAAAGTGCGAAATAGCCGCCCGACGGCGGTGACGCATGCGCACTTCGAGAGTGCCCGTATCAACCCGTATCAGCGGGCGGCAATGTGTTATTCCCTCCCGCTGATACGGGCGGGATTGCGCTTACCGACCGCTTACAGTTGCAATTCTCATTGCTCCAAAAGCCCATAACAGACATTTTTACTCGTTCAACGTCTTGTTTATCGTGCACTAGGACAAAAAATATCGTGTGTGGCAAAGGCGACAAGTTGGTCATCCCCACTCGTGTGATTGTTGTACAATATAATATTTCCTACACAAAATATATTCTACAAAACATATTTAAAACAATAAACGAAATATTTTCTACAGGACGGTATAACTGTGAACTTCAACTTTTATCAGTACAACTTTCATCTACGACGAAAGTTGGTTCAGTAATGATTATTATCGTAGTTTTTATTACTTAGCCAAAAAAAAAACAGATTTAAGATTGTTTTCACTAAAAAATACAATTTTTAGGGGTTAAAACAAAATATATTTGGACATAATTCTGGCCATCTTGATTCATTCTAGGCAGCCGTTTTCGAAATCTCAGGTTTATTATATAACAAACTCTCATTCGTTTAAGCAAGTCATGAGTATGAAAAATGTTGTTTCCAACAATCTCTAGTTGTAATATGTATAGTAGAAAGAAGAGAAAGTGCTACAATGTATAGAATTCGTGCAGAATTGACAATGTTGAATTTCGTCTTTTCGCGGCACTATCACACAGTTGGAAAAAATGACTTTGGTTAAAAATAATTTACAGCCCAAAGATTGTGGCCGATTTGGACGTAAAGATTTAAGAAAAAGCTGATACAATTTTCCAAAGAATTGTCAACCGTGATTTTTAAATTAGTTTTTCATTTTTTTTTATATAACTGAACAAATGACGAAAAAAAGGCTATTTCTTTTATTTGAACATGGAGAATAGACATAAGGAGCCCAAAGTCCTGTACATTGATTTCACTAAAAACGAGCATTTTTCTGTCGGATGTACAAACAATAACGCATCGAAATGCTAGATCTTCTCGAGCGCGGCGCTAGTGTGGTACGCTTATCGATGGCTGCCGTTATGGTCCGTGTAAATATAACCTGATTTAACCTCAAGGTACAAACAAAAATACGAACCCGGTTACACGGAAAAAAAGTTCTTAAAACTTTCTTGAATTATTTCAAGAGTCGGGGATGAGAGCGAACCTTGAACAAATTTTTTATATTCTGTGTAACTTGCATGGTTTAATGTAGAACAAATCTGGATTAACACTACAAGAGTTCTGTAAACTTTATATTCAACTCCGATTTAAAAAAGATCAATAAAATATATAGTGAAATTCATTGGAAAATGTTGAAGACTTTCGTAGAAATCACAATTGACAAATATTAAAGCATAATGATAATAATAATAAAGATTAATTTTTTTAGGCGAAAAATCGGTCATCATTTTATAGAACTGTTTTTAGATTTTCTAGAACTATTCTACGTTTTTCGCATCCTGCCTTCTAATAGAGATTACGTCACCTCATTCTTTACATTTCATAGCATTATGTAACACACTTCGTAGAATAGTTCAATGCAATGTAAAACCAAGAAGATCTTAACTTTTATTAAACTACCCGTCGTATCCTCTACTATAGGACTAGTTCTATACAATTTAATGAATTTTTTTTTCCGTGTATGAATACAATGAAACTAAATTACAAAGGAAACCTTTAGTGAATTTTAAACTGGTGAAAACTCCCATATTTATAAAATGCAATAATTCTGACTTTTACGTTGAAATCGAAAAATGTTAATTATTCTCTATTCAAATCTTTATACATGCGAGGGTTATAGTAATTCGTTAGCGCAATAATTCAAAAGTACCTACCTCGTCCATTGCAGGATGATTACAATTATACCCACTTTAAAAAAGATGTTTCGCGATGAATAATATTATTTCAATCTTTTTATTTAAGTGACAATTTATCTATATGTCATTCATATATCACAGATATAAATTTTGCTAAATGTCAATAGATGTGAACATAGGCATATGCGTGCCACACCAGCTCCATACGTGGGAACGAGAAGTATTGTAACTATTTTCATACGACAAAAATTTGCTCATTTTCGGTTACACTACTTTGGTCTCCTTATATCTATTCTCCATGTATTTGACGTTCCTGGTGATCGTCAATAATAGGAAAATTGTTTCAATCGCCCACGTTTCATAGAGTAACAATTGTTTATTAAGTTTTTTAAAGAAAATCACCAGATTTATTAACTCATTGTGAATGTTGATAAAATTATTATGAAGTTCCCAATTAAAAGGACTGACATAGAAAAAAACTAACTTTTCCGTCGACAAATGCCTGAACAAACTATTTGTTTATAATATTAACAAGAATAATCTTCAAAAAAATGTCCATAATAATATTGTCATAATCCGAACTTCTTGCAATATAACTGAAAAAAACGTAAAATTAGTGAAAATTATAGAAAACACACTTTCAACAAATAATTTGTTTACAAAAATTTGTTGTTCATTATATTACGATAAAACGTCTTCAACTAATGTTACTTTATGAAACGTAGTCGATTGCAACAATTTTCCTATTATTAACTATCATCGGGAACGTCAAATAGAATAAAATAATTCCTATTTGATTCTGTGTAGAAAATATTTTGTGTAGGAAAAATATTATTAGTATACGTTGTGTACAATATATTTTTGTAGGAACTAGTGCTACTCAAAATTTTGAAACTTTATGAAAATTCAAAAATTTATGAAATTTGGAACACTTATAAAATTTTGAAAATCTGAAAATTTATGAAATTCTGAATATTTATAAAATTTTGAAAATTTAAAAAATGAAATTTTGAAAATTTATGTAATTTTAAGAATTTATGTGACGATGAACTGATCGCTCGACGATCACTTTTTGTGAGCCCAAAATGTGAGCTCATAGATGTTATAATTTTCACTATTCACCTCTGATGTTACACTTCTGCTCCCTGTATCGTCACCATGCGTAAAAACACTAGTTTAGCCCCGCTCTGCAGACAACGAAAAGGGTTGAAATCGTGCATGTGTTATAAAAATTCAGTATTTGTCTGTATTTAAGCAAAATTCGTCTAAATTAAGGACCTTCTTTATAGAATTTCAAAAATGAGTCTTAAATTAAGACAAATTTAGCCTAATTAAAGTTAAATCAAAAAGAGTCGAGGAACAAAATCTAGAAGACAATTTCTTTCCATACCGTCTTGAGCCTGGTGTATATAATTCTTAGCTATAGCAATTATATAATTTTATATAGTTATATAGAATTGCGCTGACGCTCGTCTTTATCCACTAACGAGCACGTGCCTTGTTACAAGAAGAATGAAAAGAAATAGAGTGACACTTGTCGTTTTCTTTATTCAAGGTCTGTATAGTGAAAAAGAAGGATCGCGCCGGAAATATGTATGCCATGAAGTATGTGCATAAGTGGGAATGTTTCGAAAGGGGTGCCTTAACTAACGTGGCCAGAGAAGTGGAGATCCTCTCGAAGCTCGAACACCCTTTTCTAGTGAACTTGTGGTTCAGCTTTCAAGGTTCGCTACTATACCCAATTAACATGCCTTTGCCACTTTCCAACCAAAGTTTCCATTAAAAACCTCACCTTTCAGTAACTCTTGAGTCCAAATTGGATTTTCAATTCGAATGTCTTTCGCTATTTTCCACAGGATCTAGATTATATTATGGGTGTCTAATAGGATAACCCAAAAACAAAAGTTTAAATATTGTTTATGGTACCCCGTAGTTTTGTAAGGTTCCCAAAAAAGATGAACACGTATTTTTTGGACAGCCCACGACTCGTCTCGCACCTGCTTCAGGACGAGATCGTACGCACGGTCTGGCATACAGGTGGAGGGGAGGGAGGAGATTACAAGCTATGATAGAAACGAATAGGACAGGGTAGGATAAAAGAGGAGAGAGAGAGGGTGAGAAAGAGAGAAGGGAGGGAGAGATTTGAACGACTCAATGAGACGAGTGAAAATTACAGAGACCTCCTAAAAGCACTTCCCCCGAATTTGACTTCTGCATTAATTTTTTTTTTACTTCCTTGCAGCAAGCCGTAAAACCTCCCTCTATATGACGCTCAAGTATTTTGCGTTATGTTGGTCGTAATTATGACTTTTTTTATGGTTGGCTTTACAGATCAATTTTATGGGACAAATTAAAGTTTCAGGTATGTTGAATCAATTATTGAACGTTTGAAAAATTGTTTTTCCCCTTTTAAAACCAATTATCGTTATCCTCGTAACGACGTGAACTAATTAGGCAATATAAAAAATCAAAATGGTCGATTCAATTTATTGTTAATTGTTTGAACAATTTTTTATCGTTTAGATTTAACTTTTGACTGGAATAGGCAACAAAAATGTAGTTTTTCTTCTTTAAATTTTTCAACAAACTCAATCGAATTCTGGTATGTTTTGTACTTTTACCGTTTATTATTATATTATGAAAAGTTGCAGGCTCCGGAAGCTACGATCATGGTTCTTTAAAGCAACCAGTGTCTTAATAGACGCGAATGTTCTGCTTCCTGTACACGACTTTTGAGCATCAAAGATGTTAGTGATTCTAGACCATGTGTAGTGTCGCTGGAATCAAATGGTAGGCCAAGTTCCTCTGCGGCCCTATCTGCAGCACGGTATAGAAACGCCGCAGCATTGACGACTTTATATTCTTTATATTCCATAAGCAAAATTTTTTGTTTTTAGCTAATCATAGGAAAAATATTTCGTCGGTCTGATTATGAATGAGAGATCAAAACATCATGTCAAGGAGCGTAAATTTGTATCTTATAGATTGTTGTGGGTTAGAATGAAATTGGCAGTCAGAACATTATTTATTATAGCGTTCTACCTATGAAACCCTCATATTACCTTCCTGCGTATGTCCCTGATCGCATGCATACAGTGGGAAAAAAATTTTGGATCCAAAGAAATGCATTTCTTTGATTCCATTTATTTGAGCGATGAAAACCGTTTACTTAATTGTACTACACATTGGTCAAAAACAACAAACTCGTGCATTTATTCAAAGAAATCATTTCTTTGGGCGCTATTTCTTTTAAATAAAGAAATATTTCTTGGTCTCAGAAATTGAGATAATTAACTCAAGGAATTGATATCTTTAAAACTAAGAACCTAGTTTTCTTGAATCTCGCTTTCGCATACAAACACCATTCGTTCGAAAAAATATTTTTGTAAAATTCTTTATTTGTACCGAGTAGTTCAGAACTATGCCGCCAGGTGCGCAGAGCTTATGGTCTCACAATAGAAATGGACACTCCAGTCTTTAAGTAAGCCATACATTTTCACCATAGATCTCATATGAAAAAATGTGGTGACTGGTGTTTATCGGTGTTCCTAAGCATTAGTTAGTTGGTCTTGCTTAAAATTCTTTTTTCTACTCCGCGAAAATAAAATTAAATATATTATAAATTTTAATCGTTATAATTGCATTACATTTTTTTCAAGAAATGGGCCTGCTTATTTTTTGTACTTTAACAATTCTAAATTTTTAAACGATAGAAGAACTTTTTCTGTTTGAGTAAATTGTTC
>CAKNWW010337589.1:0-11743 GCA_932074435.1 Andricus kollari | reverse complement strand
AATTAAAATAGTAGTTAACAAACTGTTGATGTTTTAATTTTCCGGCGCACTCGATTATCTCCCGCGTAGGCTGCGGTCCGGCCGGTAAGCCGTTGTTGCTCCAGACTTAAGTGAACTCTGTCTTAGAGCACGTAAGATATTTTTTAATTCAACTGCAATAAAACATGAAAAATCCTGGCTTATCATAATTTTATTGTTTTCTTTCTGATTGAAATAATTCTTTTTTTTAAATTATGTCCGAATACGTATTATGAAAGCTGTCAAAAATTGCATAATATAAATGCAGTGGTAATTTTTACTTGAAAAATATCAGAGATCATTTTTAGAGTAAATCTAATATTGTTTTACAGTGATCATAAGCTTGAACAAAAGAAAGTCTTGTTAAATAGACCAGTAAATTTACCTACAATTATTTTTTGAGCCAAAGTTGAAAATCTTGTATTTTATGTGTTTATTAAAATAATTAATATTTATTATACTATATTTTTATCTTAATAATACTACAAATTTAACACTAATGATTCTGAATTATCACTACCCATTTCATGTAACTAAGAATAAGTCCTGATTTTCCGTATTTTTAATAACAATTATCTGTATCTGACCGGCCTCTGCGATGGAGTTCCCTAACGTTGTGTAGTAACGTCTTACCGGCCGGACCGCAGCCTACGCGGAAGATAATCGATCGCGCCGGAAAAAATTTTAATATCAACAGTTTGTGAAAAACTATTTCAATTGAGCTACAAATTTCCAGGAAACTTCTTTGAACCTTCTTGGCCAACTTTCTCACTGACAGTTTTTCCTTGCTCAAAATCCGCTCGACTCCCGAAACGATCAAAGTTGTTTGTGCATGAATTGTGCAACGCCTCGTCAACAAATTATTAACTTTTTTTTTAAATAAACATTTTCAACTTTTGCTAACGTCATCGGTCGCAGAAGATGTCAATGCATACTTCTTATGAATTTCATTAAAAAATATTAAAGAGTTCCGACTTCGTCACGAGTTGAAGTGAAAAAAGGCGAAATATTTTAATCAGATAAAAACAGTTTTTTGAAAATAATTCAAAAACTAAAAAAGCTACAACTTTTTCTGTTCAAAGAAAAAGATACGTCAATTAATTTACGATGCGGATATGCATTTTAATAATTAAAATTAAAAACTTTATTCTCAAGAGCTCAGGGGCCTCCCCACTCCAGCAAAATAATTCTGTATCTCCTTTTTGCATCCGGCGCCTCAATTGAGGGACGACGATGTCTTGCTGGTTATTTTGCTTTGCACTCAGTTCACGATCGAACCTTCTTTCATCTGCCTGAAAGATTCGATTTTGTTGCCTTCTTGCATTACTTTTCTTGTACCGACGCAGTCTAGCACAGAGATCATCAAGTTTCTGCCGTTGGGAGTCTATAATCTCATCCAATATTGCTGGTGTCAATGTCTCGATGTACCGAGGGTGGATGATTTTATTTACATGGTGTATCAGCTTTCTGGTTCTACTTCCTTTCTTACATTGAGTCAATCGACCCAATTTGCACCTTATTTTGCTGACATCTATATCCAAACTGATCTTCCATGGTGGAATAGATTCCTTTCTGAGGCGAAGACTGCAATTGTAGGCCTAGTTCTGCAGCCCGACGTTCTAACGGCTCCCATAGCTGCGCGCTATGCAAGAGTTTGCACCTTTAACGCAGTTTGTGTTGCGTTCAAATGCATAGGTAAAAAGTTGCTGCTCAGGTGTTCTATTAGTGCACGCAGATCATTTGTGATGTTCGACTTGGGCAGAGAATGCCTCTGTGTTGGTTCAACATGTCTGAACTCTAGTAAAGCATGACTAAAATTCCGCTCAAGATGCTGTAGTTTTTCTGGGATTTCGCTTTTTACATGAAGCTGCTGTTCCACTTCCATTTTTATGGCAGCTGTTTCAGCAGCCGAAAGCAATCTGTTTACAGACATGGAGCATTTTTGATCAGCTATATTCTGCTCATTTATTCTTGTGACTAGTTCTGGGTACTTAAGTAAGAAGACTCGATGATGTGCTGTCCTCACACTTTGCCCACCTTTCTCTGCCATAAAATAAAGGTGCATGGCATTTTTTTCATATGGTATGTCCATGTTAACCGCTTTCTTGGTTGCTGAACTTTTTCTCCTGCCTCTAGTTGTATTAGGCCATCTGCCTCTGGAGGATGTGGTGGTGCTGAATCATCATCAGGTTGTGGAAGAACATCAATTTCCGCTGCTCAATCTTGTGATGAGGCTTCCTCTAACATCTTCTGAGATGTGTAGATTAGTCTTGATATCCTTCACCTTAGCGATAAGATCTCTTAGTGCGACTTTCTTTATATGAGGACACTTTGCAGCAAACTTCGGTATTTCTGTTGAGGTGGTTGGCTGAAAATAGCTAACGCTAGCCAAAACATCCTCAGCAGGCATAGTTGACGTTGCACTGCTTACCGTTTGACACGGATGGGCTTGCTGGTCAGGTGTTTGATAAGTGAGATCGGCCTGACCATCTCGCAGCTCACCATCACCGCACCGTCCCGCATGCTGTGGCCCCTAGCGGTAGCACCAGGGACACCCCGACGATCCTCGGAAAGCGACAAGCGTTTTAAAATCTTTAATAGACTCTTCATGATAAATTATGGGAATTGGTATTTCTAGTGGTTTTCGAGAATACCTTCGGTATTACTATATTATTATTTTATTTGGTTTCAAAATGGAACGTGTACGTCATCCACTTCTGCTCCTTCTATCCCAGATGGTAAGCAAGAACGGGAAATTTGCGCAAGAGACTTCGTACAACACTGTTCCTTGGAGGCCGGTCTCTAGCCGCGGATGACCTTACGCAGCATACGGCACAGTTGGAGATATAAGTTTTACCTCTGGATAATTTTCTAGAGCTAACAATCTTTGTAGAATGTGATGAGGAACAGTTTTAACGGGCCAGATGAAGTGATCCCAGAAGAACAGCCTTTTGCAAAGGCAAAAAGAAATCCCTTAGTCTCCGATCTCAATCCAGCAGACTTGAGAAATATGTTGGACAGGACCATCGATAGCTGTTCTCTACGTATAATGCCGTAGAATTTACCATGAAGGGCCTTGTCGGCATGTTTTCTTAGTAGGAGCGTATGTTCTACTTCCTGTACACGAATTTTCAGCACTATCAGGCCCTATCTGTGACACGGTATAAAAACGCCGCAGCATTGACGACTTCATGTTGATGTACGATTCGCATAAGAGAATCGGTGCTATTTAGAACTGAGCTGGCTGTAGCCAGAACCGTTCTTCGATGAATACACTCCAAACTTAGCAAGCCTCTACCCCTTAATCTCGAGAGCTTCGGTCAACTTGCTTCAATACATCGACGTTCCATTTTACTGCAGCAAACGTGTAGAGCAATATAGAAACGGCCAGCTGCCATTACCAAGATGTTGAATGGTATTTCCGCCTATGAGTCCTGATCGTCACGCGATGATGTAGCTTCTAGACTTTCTTGTGGTAGGTGGGCGCAGGCACACTTGCCCAGTCCAAAGCTCATGCCAATCGCTTTAAAGTACCTATATACCACTTCCAAAAGGATATTAAGGTCCTCTTTTGAAGAAGCAAAGAGTTTGAGGTCGTGCATAGCTTGTAGCTTGGTGCGTCCTTCCACTAGGCACTGCGGGATGGGTTGTCCTCCGTTTAAGAAAGTAGTCAATATACGAGCTATTTGTTGGTGCGTAGAAGTGAACTTCTTCCACCAAAAGTTGTTTATTTTATCTGGCCCTGGCGCTGGAAAATTCTTTGTTCTAGCGATAACTTTCTTCACTCCTTCAGCAGTAATTAGTGGACACTCTTCCTCTGAACCTTGTAACATTTGCCTTTGGCAAACGTTACGAAAGAGTAATATATCTGAAGCGTCTTCATTTAGCTGATAAGTATTTCCATATACTTGCTCCCAGAAGACTTGAATCTGTTCTCGACTAAGCGGATTTTTAACGGCACATGACGTTTTATTGAACAAGCGAGAATGATGAATAGAAAAGGTGCAATTTTCCTGAATCCACTTTACTCGCCGTTCAAGGCGCTGTTTCGCTGTTGAAAAATATCTTATTTTTTGCGCCCAGTGCTGCTTGATGGTCAACAGTTTACCCTTGTTCAGCGTGTGATGTGCATTCCTCAAGTTTCGAGCAAGTGTCCTAACTTCTGGAGTGAATTTTTTATTTGATGTTATGTAGCCAATCACGCACTGAACATTTGATGCATTATGTCTCGCCGTTTCAATTTTTTACTAAAGCTGCGCCATATTACGCTCGCGAGTCTTACTCAGTCGTACTGAAGTATCGTTCCTTCTATTATCGCTGAGCAGGGAGGCCGCCTTCTCGTAAACTACACAGTTCAGATTCCAGAGATTAACATCTTCGGGGCGCAAATTGGGGAAAACAGTATTAGCTTCAGCTAATTTGTCTATCCTGAGAAAGACTTTTTGGTGGATTTTTGATCTCCTAGTTCTCATGTTGGCATTATCGGCTATTTATAAAGGTGTGGTCTTGCTGGAACGGGTGGTATGTTCGCTGGAGGATGTTGCTCTTCTTCTTGCTGATAAAGAGCTTTATATCTGTTTTTGCGCAAAAAGGATACCTGATCTCTTAAATACTGAGGCGTTTTATGAGCATATTCCGGGTGCATTTTGACTCAATGGTCATGCAACCTCTGCATGTATCCTCTTCGCGCCGGTGAGCTTCTTTGCCAACAGGTAAGGATGTCCCTCCTGAGATGACGCATTAGTATAAGAAGTCTTTCGTTTCAGGCGTCATTCACTCCACTAAGACTCGTCATCCTGCATTTCTCATAAATTATTTATCGCCGCACTTTTCTTTCCTGGAATACCTCTTTAGCTTCCTTAAGGTCCATTAGTTTCTTTATGCAAGCTCTTGTGTTTCTATGGCTTCTTATATCTTTTTGAATTAGGGACTCATTCACACATTCCAACGACTCTTTCCTCGGTCTACCTCTGAGTACGTTACCATTTACTTTACCTCGATATACTGGGTTCGTCTGTCGTTCATATTTCATTTTCTCTACATGCCCGAACCATCTCAATAAAGGACCCCGCACAAAACCAATGGAAAAAACGTCTCCGTCAAATTGGCTGAAACTTTCAGAAAATGATGTTCTCGGCATGCCGAACAAAATTCTCATCGGGCACAAGAATATCCTATGACCAGTACATTAGAGTTTTAATCAAGGGATTTTTTATCGTAGGATCTTGTTGTGCACGAGGAGAATTTTGTTCGGCATGCTGAGAACATCATTTTCTGAAAGTTTCATCCAATTTGACGGAGACATTTTTTCCATTGGTTTTGTGCGGATTCATTTCTTTCATACTTCTCAAAAAGCCTCTCCTCCACAGCACATTCCTTGAGCATTTTCTGATTACTGACTTTGTCCATTAGGGTTTTACCGCACACATTGCGCAGGTAAAAAAAAATAAAAAAATGAAAAATAAATGAATCCAAATGCCTAAGAATTTTTTAGAACCCCTGAGATTCACCAAAACATTAAAAAATCCGCTAAATTACATGAAAGTATATATTTCCTCTTAGTTCCTCTGAATAAGTTATTTTATAAACCATTAAAATATTATAAAAACCCCATGATATTACCTTGTATGTATATCATTAAGCTATTTCCCTTTCGGCGAGCCTCTAGGGGTAAGCGTAACACTACCCGATTCGGGTAGTGTTTTTTAGGTGGATAGTTTCTTGTAGTAAATAACTACAAGTGTGGGCTCACCACACCCACGACCGCCAACAGCAACGCAGTAGTATCAGACGGTCACCCATCCAAGTACTAACCGCGCCCAACACTGCTTAACTTCAGTGATCTAACGGGAACTGGTGCTTCCAGCGTGGTATGGCCGTTGGCCTTGAGTTAACTTGAGTTCTGATATTTCCTAAAATCCCGGAAAATCAATCAGAATACCTTGGGAGCCCTCGAAATACCTTGAAATCCTCAACAATCTGATAAAATTTTTGTAATAAAAATACTTATCTTTGCATAAGCTGTCCTAATTGTCATTGATACCAGGCGTGAATTCGGTGATCTTTCTCACATTACAATTAGTACTTTCAGTTGCTATTTGGAAAGAATCGCACAATAATAGATTGTGTGGATAAAAAATGTATGTTATATTTTTAGTGAAAACAGATGGGGTGAATTTTTTGAAACCCGACCGTTCCATGAACGACACAGCGTCTGATATATGTATGAGGCCCTAAGAGACCCTATGAGATAGGCAATCCGCAAGATCGCATTTTAATATTCCAGAGGGATTAAATAAAAGGCTTCACAGTTTACATCCACCAGCACCCTCTTCCTCTGACGAGTTCCGCAATCGTTGACTCGAGCTTGAGGGCCAGGACTGATTGCTGCAGTACAAACTTGTTTTAATTACCTTGCTAATTATGGAAATATATCAAGAGACTTTTTACCAGAAAACTCTGCGATTTCGTATACGTAATTCTGTTACTATGTACAATGCTTTATGCACTCTAGAGAAAATATGTAAAATGTAAATATATTTTATAAGCATATCTAACGAGAATTGTACATACAGAAGCTTCAGATAAAGTCTTATTTAATGAAATACAATAATATAACTTCGTGTTGCATTGTATATTTGCACATTTTAAAAATACATCACAGACTTGAAAATGTATTTATTTCATGTTTGATACATAAATAAAAGCTGCGCCTAATGATCACAAACATGCCCACCACAGTAGTTTTCTTTTTACGAAGAGGCATGTGATTAAGTTGAAAAAGCGAACCAGTAAAAAAAGAGAAATTGATACTTGTTCAAAGTTCGAACTCAGTGACTGACGTTGGCCTGTAATTAAAACATAAATAATCGTCTGCCCAGGGAATTATACCGTTTATCGAATTAATCCGCATCTGTACTCCGTTTGTAAAAGAATAATTACTCGACAGAATATTCTTTCACACGGCCGTTCCAAGCTTTGTAATGTTAACCTATCGTATTAACCAATGCGGTGCAGGGCGATAATAAAAAGGTAGCTTCTAGGGAAAATTATAGTACAACTACTCTAATGACTGTGAGAATTACGGCTTCTGATAAGACCCCGACTTCCGTTATAAGAATTCATTAATCCGAGAAATATTTACGGGAATAAAAATTTCTCCTCTTCCCATCATCGCAATTTTCTTCTATATCTATAACAGCTATACTAACAACGTTAATGCTAAGACACATACAACTCTCTTGAATGAAGCAGTCGCTTATTTCTAAATCTTGACTAAAACTTTTATTTTTGGTTGATTTTAAAATTTAGATCGATTTTTAGATTTATTTTAGGAAATGAAGATGAAGGAAATTCTAAGAAGAATTAGGGGCTTAATAAGATTAATAAGAGAAGAGAAAAAATATAGATAAGAATTGAAATTGCAAGAGGTGGCATTGGGGGTTGCCAACTAATGTGGGAGTTTTCAAGAAAAATTGGCGTGTCCAAGGGGCGTGGTCATAAAAGTATGGGTGGCTAAAGGCGTAAAAGGTCATTGTTTAGGAAAGAGGGCGTGTCCAAAGGGCGTGTTTAAGGAGAAAGACTCTGCAACGAGCTGAAAAGTAAAGACTTTTGGCCAATTTAAAAAAAAAAGAAAGATATAATCGGATCTTTCTGAAATTTGTATCACACATTATTGACGTAAGTACACGATTAAAAATTGATTGATAATTATTTTGACCATTCATATCCCTCCCTACCCTCGCCTTCAGAAGTTAGCACAGCTAAAAAAACTCTTTCCAGCTGGTTGACAAGGCTGGGCCCATACGGTGCATCTGAAATAAAAAAATTAGCTAGATTTATGATCTCTATCTCAGTGACTATGGCACAGAGTAAGATTTTTTTATAACGCTCTCTCAAGTTTTTGGTCGAGTATCGAGCTCCGGCAAATTTTGCCGTATTTAAAGTTTCTACTTCGGCAACTTTTTGTGTCAATAAGGAACTTTCTGTTCCGATAATATTTTTTGCTACTTTAGAAAAATAGTACAACATTTTACGATTTTATCATAAAATGAGGTATATTAAGTTATAAATACACACAAAGTGTCATATAATAAACGACATTACACACTAAAGGCACACTAAAGAATTGCTCATCACTTCACTATTCCTGTAATAATACACTTTATCACTAATTTGCGAATTGTCTCGCAGATGGCAACACTTCAGATTCGAATCACGAATACTCAGATCACTCTTTTGTGACCAGTCACTAACACTCGTATTTTTTAAAGGGTGACTTGGAAAAGGGGTGCAAGATGTGACAGATCACTTTTCTGTGACCAGTCACTAAAATGCTGCACTACAAAATTAAAATACGGCACAAAATACCGTATCTGTATACACTACGTAAGTTTTTGTTCACAGTTAAAGGCCTACAAAGCCTTTAAAAAAGTTCAAATTAAGAAAAAAACGTAAACGTCTGCCATTTTGTTCTTTTCCAGATAAAAATGTTCCCTACGTGATGCCACAGCCACTGATATAAAGAATAGAAATCTTCATTATTTTATTTTAGATCCACCACAGAAAAAAGTAGGGTTTCTATTAGAACCAGTTTTTGGTTCCAAAGGAGCTGCAACAAAAAGGAACCTCTCTTGCTGAAAAGGAACCCAAAATGATAAATGGTTTGTAAATGAACCCAAAGTATGGATTGAAACAATTCCAATGGAGCCCTTTTTTTACTTCAGCCTTGACTCACTACGAAGATTTTAAAAGTTCATGGTGTGCATTTAACTTTGTAATTCGAATAAAATGATATTGCACTGGGAAAAATCTATTGAAGAAACTAAAGTTACAGATATTAGTCATTCTTGAAAGGAAGATAGTGCACATGAAATATGACAGTTTTCAAGGTTATGTTGAAAATCCGACGTTATCAATTGCGCATGTACCTAAAAAGCGCGGTAATATTTAAAATTATATAATATACACTTGCAATATTACGTTAATATTACTTTTTTTTTAAAAGGTTCGTACTCTCTTAAAATGAACCAGTGAAATCTCACTGGTTGAAATAGCCAAAAGTGTGTCACTGGCAATCAGTGAGAATTCACTGGTTCACTCAGTGAAATTCCGGTACTGGTTTAATCAGTGAGGTTCACTGGTTTCTCAGTGCCAGTAGTCATCTGGTAATACGCCTTGTCGTCTGTCAGCTGATTAGGTATGGCACTTATCATTCATCACTATTGTGATAAGAGTTGCAAAAATATCTTTTAGAAACCGCACTTTACTCTCACAACAATAAATGAATTCCGGATTGAAATATAATGGGATATACATAATATGTTGCGCCTAATTGTGGGAAGGTCTGTCGTTATGACAACGTGTCGCGTCACTCTAAGTCAAACCCCAGTGGCCAGGGACCTTCCCACTTTTAAGCGAAATATATTATATCCCCTGCTTATTGCAGCCAGGCGCCGAATATTTATAACACAAACACTAGTGTACACAATAAAGTTCGTTTTCACTCGAGAAATGCCAAGACCTGACCGGCGACGCGCTCGTATACCCGACGACTGGAAGTTCATGTCTTGACCGCGTGGAGCGCTATATCACTGGTTGAACCTATCATTTGACAAAACTGGTATATTCAGTAACGCTATTTTAGTTAAGTCACTTACTGATTCACCCAGTGGAAAAATCACTGGTTCACCAGTGATAATTCAAAATACCGATTCAACCTGTGACAATTTCACTGGTTCAGTTTAAGAGAGTGCTTTTGTTATTCAATTTAATTTGTTTTTAGAAAAAATAAAAAAGATTTGTTAATATTTATCTCTATGGTTATTCATAGTCTTTATTTATTTCAAATAGGCCTGCGCTTTTCGGCACATGCGCAGTTGAAAATGTGAATAGCCATCTATCGGATATCAACGATCTAAAAAGGAACCCTCAAAAAGAGTTCAATTGGAGTCTCAGTTTTAAATGATACCAACTTTTACTTGAGCCGCAACTTTACTGAACCCTCAGTTTTTTCTGTGACCGTATGCGCACAGTCCTGTCAACATATGATAAATAAAACAGCTTTTTTCTTCCCAAAATTGTTTTCATTTCAAGTATAAGGTTTATTTTTATGAAAATCTTTAATAGGTTCCAGAATAATTCCCATGTATTTACTTTTGCAATAAACCTTGTACAAAAAACGGAAAAGAAATAAAAAAAACGAGAACTTAAGGCTTGGTGTCTGGAAATTCCAGGGTACGATCGATTTCGTGGTAAACCGTCGACAGCTCGATGTGGTGTAGGTTAAGGTGGTTGGCTGCACCGGTTTCGACGCTGGGAGAATTTCTCGTTGGAATTGAAATATTCATATGCGAGGAAGGCCACCTTCACATGTCGTGTAGGTACAGAAAGGGTGTTTGAACATGCCTATATGGTATACCTGTATATCCGTATAGTAACGCGCACATCTTTGATATATGCGTGCATCCGAGTTGTACGTCGTCGGCTGTTGGATTTGCATGTTATTTCGAACTCCGGTACCGTGGGGACCACGGAACGGAATGCAGAAGCGAGCGAACTCGCGATTTTCATGCGAATGCGATCTTTCGGCGATATCAGGGTGCTCCCCACTCGTGTAATACGTGTGTATGAAAGCGCATAAGAACGTGCCTTTTAAATCCTATAGGATATTTTCATTCCTTCCAGGATTACTAGCACGGTTGCCTATATACGTAGGTATATTACAAACTTATACCAGCAACTTGTGATATAATTCCGAATGATTTTCGAGTCTTTTGCAGCGCACATCGCGGTACGTTTGAAATCAATTTGGTTTTCAGCTTTCTCTATTAAGAATGGAAAGCAGACTAATAAACTCTCTCGTGCCGAGTAATCAACTTAATTGTCACTGTCGCTCCACGAAAAGAGAAGCTTGCATGATAAAATACGACCAGTGGTTTTCTTGCTACCAGATGAGCACACAGTGAATTTCAAGAGAATTGTTGGCTGTAGTCGATAAATTAAGGCCCTTTCAACAACTACCTTTTAAAAGGTAATTACATGATTTCGACCCTTTTCCAATGATTCATTCGCAAATAAATTCACTCACAATTTTGACGTATCTAACCTGAATTTAACAGAATTAAGAGAATTAACAAATTTCAAAGATTTCAAAGAATTGAAGAGAATTCCCAGAATTTGAATGCATTTAAAACATTGAATAGGATTTAAGAATACAAGGATTTCAAGAGAATTCGAGGGATTCAAGAGAATTTATGGATTTTAAGGATTTTTTTATTCCTTAGTGATTAACACAGAAAAAAAGTCTTAAACTCATGTTGGACTTGTTTTTATTTTGGGCTCAAATTAAGCAGATAGCTAAATTAAAGCATGAAGATTGTCTTTTAATAAGTTCTAATAAGTATAAGACTTAAAGGGAAACATTATTGAGACTTAGTTTTAAATATTAATCTTGAAATAAGCCGTATTAGGCTAAGTAATGTAGTAAGCTCTTTTTGGCTAAAAAGAAGATCAAGAAGAAAATATTTTGTAGTCCTCTAGAGGCGAAATTCTAGAATCGGAAATTAGACGAAGGTGTGACGTCGCCAAAGCGGGAATCAACAACGCTGTGGTAAGCGAAAATAGGAAGACTTTTTGATTATATGCATCAAAATCAAGTAGTGAGTTTATTTATGTGTAGGATCGTCACTGCTTTTCAAGGTCAGTAAATTATTGAAACTCAATT
>CAKNWW010337572.1:806-13763 GCA_932074435.1 Andricus kollari | reverse complement strand
GTTTTTCTGAAAATTTAATTTCTTGTATTTTTAATGTTATTTTTCACGATTAAAACCAAAACTACGCATCCTATCAAAAATAATTAGGAACAAATTTGTAGCTCTTTTTTGGTTAAACAACTTTTGTTCATTAATTTTTTTCGTGGCTTGCGCCGTTTGTCCAAAAATTTAATTTTTTATTTTTATTATTGTTTTTTATGAATAAAACAAAAAATACGCGTCTTATCAAGAAGTGATTATAAACAAATGTGTACATCTTTTTTGGGAGCATAATTTTTGCTTGTTCATCTTTTTTCTTAGCTTGCATAGTTTGACCACAAAATGGAATTTTTGATTTTTCATTATTTTTTGTGCTATCAAAATTGGGATTTTCCATTTTTCGAAAAAATTCAAAAAGTTGTAATGATAATCATGTGGGGCTTTCAAAAAGCAACGTTTTTCTTCTCGTGACTTTTTTTCATATCGGGCGTTATCTTGGGCGTTGTTTGCCTCAAAATTTTCATTTTCGATTGATTTTTTTAATTTTGTAAATGCTATAACTCTGATAATTTTTTTTCATAGAACCAATCATAAAAATAAATTGTTCGGCTTTCTAAATACTACGAAAAGCCGTACATAACATTTTTAAATCTTAAAATAAATGGTTTCAAAAATTTTGGAAACCCTCTAACTTTTTGAATTTCTATCCAAAATGACTGGTTAACAAACTCGTTCTTTCTATTAAAACCTTAAAAAAGTGCATCAAAGCTTGTTTTGATCCGCTCATTTTCTCAAGAGTTATCGTGTTTACAGACGGTCGGACGGACATACAGACCGCCGCCATCGCCAAAACTTTATTTTCGGCTTTAGGGGGTCTCAAAACCGCGGAAAAACTGTGGTGTCAAATTTCGGACAATTCTAAAACTTTCTCAATCATAAATTATGAGAATGTAAAAAGAACTCTACACTCTCTAAACTATACTGCTCTGTACTATATCTATACTCGCTTGAAAAGTTACAGTGTACGTGCAAAGCGGGACGAAAATGCCTTATGCCTTTAGTTTTTCCATATGTCCATATGTATATAATTTCTATATGTGACCGTCCGCGATAAAAGGGACCTAATGCGTCAAAGCTGAATTTTACAAGACGGGCGATCGTATTAGAGACCGCAAGCCAGCATTTGAGTAGTGGGGATGCGTCTACGAAAAGCACCCCCTCCACTTACCACTACACTTTTAGGCACGAGCCAGTAGAGCTCACGGACACGTCGCGTATAGCGGTAGTGGTAAGTGGTGGGGCTGGTTTTCGTAGGCCTCTTGTTCGGTCTCCGAATACTCTTATCATGCCTATGTTTGTAGCTTAATAACAAAAAAAGTAATCAACTTAAACAATTTCTGATTATTGGAAATGAAAGAGTAACTCAGAAACTATCGATTGGTGTACAAAAATGATAATCAATTTTTTCCGCATTAGGTCCCTTTCTTCGCAGACGGTCACATATATACATCTGTTACAAAAAATGTCATCGATTCCGACTCATATGATTGCTGCCCGAGAGAAACTCTCGGACAGCAAAAATTAAACTAATTGGAATCGTTCACCTTCCGCCCCAGTTGCACTTTTACTATTCTGTAGTAGAAATTATCCCGATTGGCATCGCAGAACAAATTCTGCACAGGTATTTCTTCTTGCAGAATTAAGTGTACCCGTCAATAGCGACGACGAAGAACCAATTACTGTACCAGTTACTCATTTCGGAGTGGCTTATTACGGAGATGGATATGGTGGTCTTCTACCAATTGCCGATGCACTTCATCACGATGTAGCAACAGATAATGATGTGATTATTTTTGGAATATATATCGGTAACAATATTCATCCAATATATAATATACGAAAGCAGCAGGTTTTTATAAGAATCAGAGAACCACCACGGACTTTTGTAATGTCACCAGCATTAAGGGAACATTATTATCCTGTCTTGGTGCACTTTCCCACGCCTATGCGCCTGCGCTCACCCACAAGGAGCCCTCCAGAATCGCCAAGGCGCTCGCGCTCGCCAACAAGGAGCCCTCCAGAGTCGCCAAGGCGCTTGCGCTCGCCCACAACGAGCCCTCCAGAGTCGCCAATGCGCTTGCGCTCGCCCACAGAGAGCCCTCCAGAGTCGCCGACGCCCCTGCGCTGGCGCTTTCCCTCAAGCCCTGTTTCACAATAGGCAATAAAATGATATTGTACAATTTTTACCACTTTAATGCGGCCTAGGATAAAATGTGACATACTTCGTAATGATAAAATTATATCGTGTTAAGGTAATAAATAAGTTTGATGCATTAAAGAATTTATTCGCTACCTTCCAGAAATAATACCCCTACCTATGAAACGTGTCTTTAATTTTTAATTTTGTTCAAACGATGACAATTTTCCATAAAATTCTACGTTGTTGGATGAAAAGAAATGTAACATTGAAAAAGTAAATATAAAAACGTGGCGAGCTTTTCTCTCTTTTTTTTTCTTTAGTGATAATAATCTCGACAAGTTGAAATAACTTCTTTCTATTTAATAAGGTAAAACGCCCAGTCTTCGCCAGCTTAAGCGATTTAGCGATATGTAATTTTCATGATCTACATTTGAATTTTTTTCAGTTCGGAAGATTTAGAACATTTTAAAATTTGGAAGAATATTTCATCTTCAAAATAATCAAAATCATCACAATTTAAGAATTCTTCATTATAGATCTTCAAAATTGAAGAACTTTAAACTGGGAATCATTAAAATTGATGATTTTTGAGTTTAGTAAATCCACATTAAAAAATAATGTGAGTATTAAGTTGAAAATTTAACAAAATTAATTTAAAATTCTGTAATTCTTATGAGTTACTTTCTAATTTTCTTTGCTTTGGAAAATGTAGAATTGAAAACTCGAATTTTGATCTTAAAAATTATCCAAATTGAACAATTTTTAATTATACATCTTTAAAATTCAAGAGTTTTTAATTGTAAAACTTCAGAATTCTAGAACCTCAAGCTGTAAATAATTAAAGAATTTTAAATTTTTACAAGTTACAATTAAACATTCTGTAATTTTGAGGAAGTACATTCAAAATTTTGAATTCAGAAGATTCATAATTGAAAACTTGACTTTTGATTTCCAAAATTATAAAAATCTTGAAAATTGAAGACTTTTTATTTATACACCTTTAAAATTAAACAGTTTTCAATGATAAATCTTCGAAATTAAAGAATTTTAAACTGAAAATCGTTGAAATTGAAGAATTTTCAAATGTTAATCTTCCAAATTAATTCATTGCGAAGAAAATGTTACAAATTACATACCTTTAAAATATAAATCTTGAAAATTGCTTGATTTGTAATTCTATATTTTTGAAATTCAAGAATTTTTAATTGTTACTCTTCAAATTTGAAGAAATTTGAATTGTAAATCTTTTAAAATAAAGAGTTTTTAATTTAGAAAATTTACAATAAACAATTCTGTAATTTTTGATTTATTGATTTCGATTTTTTTCACTTTCGAAATTTATACAATTTGGTAGATTTAGAATTGAAAACTCGACTTTTGAGCTTCAAAATAATTCAAACTTAAGATTTTTAATTTATACATCTTCATAATTGAAGAATTTTTCATATTGAAAATTTACAATTAAAAATTATGCATCTTTTGACTTTTACAATAAAAAAGCTGTAATTCTGATGACTTACATCCGAAATAGAGTGGTTGTATAAGTTCTAGACAATATATTTTTTAAATGCTGCATACAATTCTGAAAATTTGTATGCATTTAACCAATTTTTTGAATATTTCAAAAAATACAATATATGCATTTGTATGTACGTATTTTCGAATTTTGACGGTCTGTTATGTGGATGTGGGAGGGGGAGTACTTTTGACTCGAGTACGTAACATTTTTAATTGCCCAAAAAATCCGATGTTACTAAATATCTCGAAAATATCGAACACACTGTTGTCGAAAACCTGATTGGTTGCGACATTGCGTGAATTTAACTTTTAGTGATTGTTTTCAGGTCGTTTATCTATTAATAAAGATTTATGAATGTTTTGCACCATCAATTTTGTATATCGAAATTTTCAAATAAATAATTTTACTTTATCTTGAAATTTATTTCTAAATTTTTGTAAACATTGTTGATAGAAGAGAACATTTAAATTATAAATGATTGTTTAATATTGGGAAATAATTCAGTTCTTAACATTTTGCTAGAAAATTATAATTTCTAAACTTTTTTACATTTTCAAAGAGATAAGCAAAATTAAATTATGAGAAAAACTTATATTAAAGAATCCGAAAAAAAATTTTAAGCTTTTTAATAATTTTGTAAGATTTTGAGACTGACTTTTTAAAAAGATTTCTGGGACAATTTTAAATGGTTTAGGTTTAATAAAAAAATATAATTTCAAGTTTTGAAGATTTACAAATGTGTGGAAAAAAATATGGAAGACTTTAAGACAATTCTTTTTATTTTCTAGGATTTAAACAAATGTTAGGAAAACTTCATTTTGCAGGGCGTCAAGAGAATGAAAAAATATTCTTGAAATTCATGGGAAAATTTCAAATGATTTTTTTCTTAATGAATTCAAAGAAAATTTTGAAAAAGAGTGTAAAAGATTTTAAAGCAAAATTGTGCCATAATACATAATTTTAGAACATTTGAGTAAGTTCAAGAGATACTTTGAAACGATTAAAAAATAATAAGAACTTATAAGATATTTTTGGAATTCTTTGTAAGGTTTCAAGAAAATGAAAATAAAATTCTTTAGGTTCCTAGGAAAAATTAAACTGATTTTTTTTTTGAAAAATTAATCTTAAGAGAATATTTGCAAAGATTTCAGAACATTTTAAAAAATTTCTAAAATTGTCAAAGAAGCTCAACGATTTTAAGGCCATTTTTCCAATTTTACAGAATTAAAAAAAAATTACGAAAAATTTTAATAATTTAAAAATATTAGAAGGTTCAACAATTTTGAAAGAATTAAAAAAGGAATTATCTTAAGATTTATGGGAACATTTTTTATGATGTTATATTTTGAAAAATGAACTTTAAGAGAAAATTGAAAAAGATTTCAAAACATTTCAAAAGATTTTCTCAAATTTCGAAATAGAGACGAAGATTTTAAAGCAAAATGACTCAATTTGATCAGATTGAAAAATAAAAAATAAATCGAGTAAATTCAAGAAATATCTAAAAAATTTTTAAAAATGCAGATTTTTTTAAAGATTTCAAACCAAAACTTTAAAAGCTTTAAAAGAATTTTAAAAGTTTTTGAATGAATAAAAATTTTTTTGAAATTCCTAGGGAAATTTGGAAGATTGTAAGGCAATTTATGTACACTTTGAATGATTTTTCAAAATTTTTAGAATAATTCGAGTTAGCTAAAAATATTTTTAGGAATTTAAGAGGTTTTAAATAGATTAAAAATATTTTGGAACTTGGAAGCATTTCCGAAAATTGATCAAATATTTTTTATTTCTTCCAAACTTCTAAAAGTCCTAAATATCCTTTAAAAAGACTCGAATTTTTCCTAATATTGAGTAAAATCCTGTAAAATAATTTTGTTTTTCATCTCCTAGATTCTTTTTTGACATATATTCAAAAATCTTTTCCAATTTTCTCAAAAATATTATAAAATTTATAATTATATAAGTTTAAAAACAAACTGATGATTCTTCTTTTCTTGTAAGTAATTTCAAAATTTATGTGATTAACAAAATTTTTTAAAAAGCATTGAGTGGTTTATAAAAATATTTATTTATTTATTTCTAAATAGCACTTCATTTTAAAAAACCTTTTTTTTATTTAGAAAACGTCTATTATGTTTTTAAGCATCATACAAAAAATTTTACGTAAATGCGTTAAAGGGGGGGTCTGCACGGAGAAAAATGGATGGTCAAAGTTAGAAGGTCAAAATTTAGAGAGCCAGTCCGTTCTTTTAGATGGCCTAAAGAGCCATCCAGAATTTTTTTGATATGGTCAGAGCGGCTCTTATTTTATGACCAATCTGGCTGTTTGAGAATGCCAGACTCACTATCAGGGATAAGCAAGGTATCCTTTCTGGATGGACAATACGAGCATTTTGTTTTGACTCATTTCGATCATCCACGGAAGAGCAGATGACCCATCGCGGAGGGCCCACCTGATTAGTTACCGATGGCGTGTTTATTCAAAATGATCGAGTGTGTAAGTCAAATGTTCACAGCAAATAATAAATGTAAAATGCATAAGAATATTAGGAATAATTGTACATTCATATTTAGGATAAAAAGATATTCCTGTCTTTAAAATTAAAATCGATCATTTAGTTTTAAGGAGAAAATCGAATAAATAATTAAATTTCACTTTATAAGTCTTCCTTGTGAGCAAAGGATTATTTTTAATAACTTTACTCTTATTATTTGCTAAACACAAGGGCGTATCGAAAAAAAAAGTTGTTTGCGCGAAGTTCTAATAGCACTGAAAACTTTCTTTTGGGAGTCAAAAAAACTCCCCTAAAGTTTCATAAAAAAAAATTCCTTCTGTCTCCTGTCATTTGTACAGCAATTTTTTTTTTTTGAGATTTAAATTATTAATAAAAATAGTTCTAAGCAAGACTATTTATACCTGTATAGCGATGATTTCATTAAAATATTTTTTACCCTCCTTAATTGACTTTGAAGTTTAAAAAAATCGAAAAAAGTCTACTTTTTCGCAATTTTCTCAGAGTTACGGTAAATTTCTGGACTATTTGACCATACAATGTGTGATATACGTCAATGAAAATGTATTTGCAATATATTGCAACAATAATATATATACATTGAAATAATTTTTATTGACTTTGAATTACAAGAAAATATTTAAAAGTGATATATTGCTCTTTATTTGACAATAAAATTCATTTTCAGTACATAAATTATCAGAAAAAATAGTTCGAAGCAAGGAGATTTGTACCAACATAGCAAAAAATGATTCAAATATTTTTTACCCTACCTAAGTGACCTTGAAATTCAAAATATCGAAAAAATCGACTTTTTCGCTATTTTCTTAGAGTAACGGCAATTTTTTCGACTATTTGACCATGAAATGTCTGATATACGTTAAGAAGAATATATTTTCAATATGTTAAACCAATAATATATGCAGAGTGACGATATTAAAATCATTTTTATTGATTTTGGATTAAAAGAAAATATCTAAAAGTGATATATTGCTCTTTATTTCACAACGAAATTAATTTTGGGTGTCTAAATGAGGTGAAAATGTTTTAGAGTGTACCTACTTTTGTACGAATTACTTTTTTCTATGTTGGTACAAATCTACTTGCTTCGAACTATTTTTTCTGGTAATTTATGTACCGAAAATGAATTTTATTGTCAAATAAAGAGCAATATATAACTTTTAAATATTTTCAAGTGATTCAAAGTCAATATAAATTATTTTAATGTCAACATTCCTCATATATCATTCTTTCGATATATTGCAAATGCATTCTCATCGACGTATATCTCACATTATATGGTCAAATAGTCCAGAAATTTACCGTAACTCTAAGAAAACAGCGAAAAGTCGACTTTCTTCGATTTTTTGAAACTTCAAAATCAATTAGGGAGGGTAAAAAATATGTTAATGGAATTCTTGCTATACAGGTATAAATCGACTTGCTGTTTTTGACTCCAAAAAGGAAGTTTTCATTGCTATTAGAACTTCGTGCAAACAACTTTTTCTTTTTCGATACGCCCTACTGTACACAATTGCTTTTCACATTTAATCAGTTCAAATAATCGCGCCAACCGTAACCAATCCGATTGTCGTATGGTTTAGTTTAGTCTGTAGAGCATTTTCGGAGGGAGTGAATGTCTTTGAGCCGTTCAGAGTCACATTTGCTGTTTATTAAACTTAAACATGTTTTTCATCATTTGAAAATGCTATTCGATATTTCGAACATTCGTGGAGAGTGAAGTGATATAAGAATTTTGAACGTCAAATTTCATGCTTTCAAGGGATTTAAGATAAAGGCATAACTGGGCGTTCAGCTATCAATTTGTTGTCATCGTGTCGTTTCAAACTGAAAACGTGCAAAAAATTTCAGGTTTCATTCATGATGCAGAAAGTAACGAGATGTGGGATACTGGTTTCTGAATGCACTTCAATGTTTGAAATCTTGCAATCCAGTGTGACATCGTGCCGTGTCCTTAGCCTCTCGTGCTCCAAAAAATATATTGTCAATGTGCACTGTTTTTGCATATCAAATTATGTCTCATACACCTCTCTCTACACAAAGAATGAAATATGCGTTCAGAATTCATGTATTTCATATAAATTTTCAGGTTTTATAGGTTCCACTTAATTTAATAATTTCCAGTAAGAGAGAGACTGGAATAAGTAGGAAAAGGACAATAAATATAGAAAATGTAGGATAATCGAATCGACCCCCTAAGGTGGCCAGGTTGCCTGTCCGAGGAGATCAAGTCGACTATCTGATATGACCAAATCGGCCCTTTATAATAATCAATTCCGTGCTCTGTGATGCTCGGTTCGACTCTTTATGACGCTTGAATCGACCATTCGAGGTGCCCATGTCGAAACTCTGAGATGATCGATTTGAACCTCTTTTACCAACCTTCTAGAGATAGTCGCTTTAGACATCTTCAAGCGCTGTCCTATAGTTGACCCTGCAATATGGCCTGTCTGCGCATCTAGATGGCCCAACTGACCTTCCATTTTTCTCCGTGTGGAGGAAATTTTACGATCTGATACATGGATGGGGGTAAAAATGGTCAAAAATAACGTTACGTAATATGTGAACGCTCTCATAGTGGAAAAACTCTTCTGCAATTTTTTTTCCGATGTTTAAAATTATAATTGAGCGAGCGCTGAAGTATATGAGTACTATATTTTTCAAGCGGCTTTCTTCGTACTGAATGGGGTGAAAACACTTTTCTAATCGGGCTTTAAAACCGACTAAAACTGGAACGCGAATGTCGTTTCATTCCCTGATAATTTAACTTCTCTGTCAAATTATCTAGCTAATTCTTTTAGATAATTTCTAGACGGTGAAATTTAGCTAAAACAGCTAGATATTTAGGCAACACTGCTATATTTTCCTAAAAGACAAAATCCAGCTAAAAGTCTAGCTGGGACAGCTGAGCCATTTTTTTCAGAGTTCAAAAATTAATTTTTCAAAATAAAAAATTATTTGAAGTTATCCTAGGAATCGTAAAAAAATTTTTATTCTCCTGTAATCTTTCAAAGTTCTAAAAAAGCTTCTAAATTTTGTGTTTGAAATCTTCAAAAGTCTACATTTTGTTAATATTTTTTTGAAATATTCTTAACATTTGAATTGTTTTACAATCTTTTCAAAATTTCTAAAACTTTAAACTATCGTTTAAAATGATTTTAAAATTTTCTAAAATTTTTTAATATTAACAAAACTGTCTTAAATTCTTCCAGATTCTTTTAATGAATGTTCTTGTCGGGACCGGTAGTTTTTTGGTTACCGGCACGGACAAAGATATTTTAAGTTTTTTTCAACACCGACAATAATAGATATTTGAGAAAATTTAAAATAATTTAGGTTTTGATTTAAAAGATGTATACATGTGTATGTATACGTATACGATAGATGTGTTCCAAACAAGGTTATCTTCTTTCAACATGGTATAAATTTTGATGCCAAATAATTCTATTTTGTCCCACTTACAAGATGGTATAAAACATATTTTTAGCAAATCACTTCACAGAAAAAAATATGATGGGCGCATATTATGTGAAATTAACAAGTTCCATTATCCTTTTTATCTGTTTTTTTTTCTGAAAATCCAACATTTTTAATTATATGACGAATGACAAGCATTACAATTTCATTAAGATGTGTTTTTGAAACGAGACTGAGAGTCTTTCGTATTTAAGTAATGATCCTCACTCACTTAAGAAAAATATGACTTGAAAGCTAATAAATGTGTGATGAGATAATCACATTCCTGTTTTTATCTCCTCAAATATTTCGTTTCGTCTTTCATTTTATTTTCTGCTACGAGGTTGGGATGAAAGGCAAGTAAAAGAACGTTTTACGCAGCTGTGACTGATTAGCCCAGCAGTCCTTCCTAATGAATCCTGGAGAATATTTTTTTAATTATACGTTGGCGTTGCGGGGCGGTGAAGTGAAATAAAACTGTTCCATAAATTTCCTCTCTCTCGGGTTGGGATGACCTACTATTTACCAATGTTTTGGTGCTGGATACGCTGAATACTGAATGTATGAATAGATTGGAGAATGGAAGCGATGTCTGACCGTTTGGTCGAAAACTGGCGTTAATTCGTTCGGGCCGTGTTAACTCGTCTATGGAGAGTTCCAAATCGTGATTGTTTTTTGTTTGCACTTTCCGGTTTACGCATTCTTCCTTCTACCTCAACTGCAAACATTTCATTTGACACTACTGCAGAGCCTTTTGATAAAATCCATCATACGCGCCAGCTCTTCATTAAAAATATAGGGGAAACCAGTACGAGGTGGATACCAGTACGAATTGAATAATGTAAAAATTACCAGATTTTAAAGCAAAAGTTCTGTCCCTTTTTTTAACAGCAAGAACAAAAATGAATTATATAGTAGAATAATAATCAGCCATTTTCCCACATACTTGCTAGATTTGAGTTGAAAAATTGGAAAATGTGTTTTTGATATGGCGATGATGTCCGCTGACAGATTACACTGGAACTTGGATTGAATACCGGTTTCGGAAATGGGAATGCCTCCCGCGCATCACCACATTCCGAGGCCATCAGTTCTAGGAACACAGCAAATCCGGACTGATTAAATCCAAGTCCCAGTGTATCATATTTTAAGGAATTAAATTGCTTTCACTACTCTCTCACTGGTTCCTTCGATTGGTCTAACGTTTGGCCTAAAAACTGTTTGATGATTAATTCTCCTAATTTCTATCGGAAAAATACTTTACGTTTTTGTTATGAGAAGTATCATTCGGTACGAGGGGCTACCAACTAAACAACTTTTAAATAAATAAGCAACTTTATTCCTTTTATCAACATAACCAAATAAAATGATTCGTAGTTTTTTGGTCTATGATAGTTGGTAGCAATGACTGTCATGTTTGTATGTTAAATATGATACAGTTTGTAACTCGTACAACTTTTATTTAATTCGGTGTGTAATACTTTCCCCATTTGTTCATCATTTATCAATATTATGAATTCAAAAGTTTTTAAATTCACCTCGTACTGGTTTCCCCTATTCTGCTGAAAAAAGTATTCAGAGTTTCATGTTGATGTTTGGCTTTTATGAACTGTGGAATCCTTTTCAGGCAAAATTTTACAAATTCAAAATTTTAGCAGCTCACTCGTTTTCCAATAAATATGCAGTAATTATAATTTCAATATGTTCGCGCATTATATATTCAAACAATTTGAAAAAAGAAGTTTCTGAACGTAGAAAAAGTTGATGAATGAACAATAGCAGGGTGTCTACTCAAATTTTAATTTTTTAAAGTTTTAAAAGTTTTTTATAGTTATCTCAAAATTTTTGCAGGTATAATTTTTTATAGTACTGAGCTAGTTAAGTAGTTCCTACTTTTATAAACAATCTAATCAGAATATGTATATAATTTTGCGAGTATATTATTCATCATGTTTTTTTCAATGCTTGTAAATATCTAAATGCGTAAAATAGTAATAGAGTAGAGATTTGATTAATATGTTCAACTTAGAAAGCTTTGACAAATTATATTACAAAATATTCTTAGATATCTTATCTCCATCAAAAAATTAATTAAATAAATAGTACTAAAAACATAATTTATCATTTCTTGAAATTGTTCCTAAAGTCCATCATTTTGAATAATAATTAGAATTAATATTTATTTCATCTTCATATACTTAAAATTTAATATCTATTTAAAATATGAATATTGTGAACAAAATATATTTTCCATGTAACTAGACTCTGTGAACAAACAGAAAAAAAAGATTTTCTTACGAAAATAGGGAAATACATTGTTTTAAGTATAATTAATGTGGATACTATATTGAATACAATTTCAAATACTTCAAATTCCTAACATTTAAAGTAAAAATATTGAATTTTGAACAACATAGATGAATTATTAACTAATTGGTTGTATTGTTAACCACAAAGATCAATTTTCAACTGAAATTATTAATCTTTTAATGGAATAGTTGAATTTTTAACCCAAAAAATGGATTTTCAACTAAGAAGAATAAATTTTTACCAAAACATACTAATTTTCAAAAAAATACATGGATTTTTAAACAAATAGTTCAATTTTCAACTAAAAAAGATCAATTTCCAACCAAATAGTAGAGTTTAAATGAAATTTAACCAAACATGATATAGTTAAATTTTTAGTTGAAAAACTTAATTTTCAAAAAAAAAAGTATTTAACAAAAAAGTTAATTTTTCAACAAAAGCGATGAATTTTCAACTAAAAGGATAAATCTTCAACTAGAATGGTGTAATTTTAAAGCAATTGGATGAATTTTCAATTTAAATGATGAATCTTTAACTGGAATAGTCGAATTTTCAAACAAAAAGATGGATTTTCAAATAAGATTAATTTTCTAACAAAAAAGAATAATTTTTAACAAAATTTATGAATTGTCAACTTGAAAAGATAAAGGTAAAACCAAAAATGGATTAATTTATATAAAATTGAATCTCAACCAAAGAGATAAATTCTAAACTAAAATAATACGAAATATTTAACTGGATTGGTGACATTTTAAGTTAAAAAATTTATTTTTGAAAAAAAAAGAATTTTCAACCAAATAGTTAAATTTGCAACCAAAGAGAATAATTTTCAATAAAAATAATGAATCTTTAATCATAAAAGTGAATTTTTCACAAAATAGTTCAACTGTCAACCAAGTAGTTGGATTTTTAACGAAAAAATTTCTAGCATTACTCTAAAAAAAGGTAGCTATAAACAA
>CAKNWW010337556.1:0-12743 GCA_932074435.1 Andricus kollari | reverse complement strand
TTCTCTCGATCGAGTTTGGTGGATCTGATTTTGAGCCATTTGATTTTGTCTTTGTGCACGTCGACCTTTTGAATGTCGATTAGTTGTTGCAACTCCTGTGATGACACCAAGTCTGTGGTTTGCATTTTAGTGACCTCAAATTTTGGATTTTTTTTTTGATTCTTTGATAATGTCTATCCAATGATCCGCGTCATTGATGATCGCATGCAATTTGCCTCTTTCTCTCAATCAATCCGAAATATCTATCACAGCTATTATAGGTATGCCCAGATAAAAAAAAAATTCTGTTCGATCAAATCGACGCTGCTTGAAGCCAAGAAGTGCTTCAATAAAAGTGTGACTTTTATGTTTCGATTCTGTCCCCCGCATGAATCGGAATAAAGAATGATATGCCCTGTTTCTTTCGTGATGTGATTTTTCAAATGAATCTTCAAACACGAAGCGATCTCTTGTGCTCCTCTTCCAGCAACATTTTCGGACCAGATGTACATATAAGCTATAAGAAAGTGTTGATAATTGTAATGGGGTCCATTTTTTTTTAAATTTCAGTTCTGCCAACAAATATTTCATCTTTTCAATGTATTTTCAGTATCTTCGGTTCGGTTTTTTTTCTGGTATATTACCCGAAATTGATTTTTAAACATTACCATAAATTTTCGGGAATTCATGAAAATTTTCGGTTATTTACGGTATTTTGGTCAGTTATATGTGGTAACTTTCCATAAATAACAGCAAGATTGTATTATTTGCAACCAAAATTTCCTGAGAGTTCTTACGGTGAGTGGGCTGATAATCTTAAAATGCGAGCTCATAGATGTATAATTTTCATTATTCACCTCTGACGTCACTTTTCAGTCTCTAGGGATAAAAAGTAGAACTTTAAGCCCCACTTCATAGGCATCAAAAATGGCTGAAATCATGCACGTGTCATAACAAATTATTTTTTACTAGCAGGTCAAAGTGTATTCGGATACCCGAAATCAATACCCAAAACTGGAATACTAGAAAACGTTGGGCCTCTCGAAAAAGATCAAGTCCTTGTGAAATCGAGTTACTCGGAAAACTAAAAATGCCTTAACTTCTTAAGATCAATTATATCTCTCTTTAAAATGATTGAATATTGAAAAATTGTTGCTTTTTTAATTGAAAAATTGAAACATTCATCAGAAATGGGAACCGATGACTTCAAATGACTTGATAATTTTCCGGTGACCCGATTTTTGCGGGTACTCGAAACCTTTGGGTTTCCCTGCTATACCTGAAAAAACACGAACCCGATCAAAAACCGAAAAGTCGGGAACCCGCACACCCTTAATCCTTATATAATAATTTTCGATTCATACACATCATTTTTGTTGTATAAGATACTAAAAATACATTGAAAAGATTAAATATTTGTTGGCAGAACTGAAATTAAAAAAAAAATGGAACACATTACAATTATCAACATTTCCCTTGTAGTAAGATAACTGCAGACTGGCGCCAGCTGGGCGTCAGAAAAAGAAGAATCTGTTTGCAGCCTGGCGCCCGGCTGGTTCCGCTTTGGCGTGCTGTTCTGGCGCCAGAGTCTGGTATAGCAGATCCTGGCCCAGACTGGTCATGATATACACCAGACAAAATTAAAATAACGTAAAATGGTACTAAATAGCTTTCTGTAATATTTTTAAACTATATTTCAGCCCTTTCTAGGAGAATATACTGCGGAGACGTCACTGCATTTCAGGCAAGACACACTGAAATATTACAAACATAACCCCTTGTTGTATAAGCTTATTGCATGTTTGGGGATACTTATGAATCGTTCAGAATTCCGACTGCTAGATTTTCAATTACCTTAATTAATTTCTACATTAATTACTAGTGCTTAAGCTAAATACTGGAATCTGGTTTCTTTATTCACCAGATTCTGTTTATCGTCTGGTCTGATCATTTCTCCCGCCAGTCTGGTCGACTAGAGGGAGCAGATGCTGAGTCAGACTCTGGCCTCTGTCATACAAGCCAGACGTTGCTACTAGGGTTTCTTATAGCTTATATGTACATCTGGTCGGAAAATGTTGCTTGAAGAGGAGCGCAAGAGATCGCTCCGTGTTTGAAGATTCATTTGAAAAATCACATCACGAAAGCAACAGGGCATATCATTCTTCATTCCGATTGATGCGTAGTACAGAATCGAAACATAAAAGTCACACTTTTATTGAAGCACTTCTTGGCTTCAAGCAACGTCGATTTGATCGAACAGAATTTTTTTTATCTGGACATACCTATAATAGCTGTGATAGATATTTCGGATTGATTGAGAAAGAGCGCAAATTGCATGAGATCCTCAATGACCCGGATCATTGGATAGACATTATCAAAGAATCCAAAAAAAATATCCAAAATTTGAGGTCACTAAAATGCAAACCACAGACTTGCTGTCATCACAGGAGTTGCAACAACTAATCGACAATCAAAAGGTCGACGTGCACAAAGAAAAAATCAACTGGCACAAAATCCGATCCACCAAATTCGATCGAGAGAGACGATTTGTTCTTTATATGATATACGACGAAGAAAAGATCCGTAAGGTGGACATCGCGAAAAGAACGATTTCTGAGAGACATTTCAAAAATGTTCAGTTATCGACTCTTTATACTTCGAATTCTATATTTGGTTTTTTAAACTTAAAACGTTTTAAAGAAAGATCATTAATTCGGAATATACATTTACAATTCATTTATAGATCTTTTTATTCAAAGTTTGGACATTATTGAAAAAGTAAATTTGGTGGACATGCCAAACATTTCGAAAAAAAGAAAAAAAAAAACAAATATGATACAAGAACAATAAAGGTAAATAAAATTTCTCTATTAATATTCCTTATGAAGTTATAAGAGAAGAGTTCTATAATATAACAGTTATAAAACGATAGAATCTGAGAATGAAATGAGATTATGTATATCTATTATATTGAAATGGAAATGAATGATTCAAATTTTTCTAAAATGTCGTTATGAAACTCTTGACAGGAATTTCTTGTACGAAAAACTGCTGTCTGAAGCAAGAAATTTGTCAATAGTACATTTCGTACAAACCTAATTGTACAAACATTTCTCGTTGAAAAAATATTTTTTATATCATTTGAATCTACAAGAAATTCTGTATTTTATCACATTTAAAAATAAGTAGTTTCTCTACAAGAATGGTCAAATGATGATGATAAAAGACAAACAATAGTATTATTACTATTAAAAGTAGTAACATAAAATCATCAAGTTTTAATGATTTTTTTATTGGTAATCTGGACTAAAATTTGTCTTTGTTTTGAGCAATAAGTTTTTTTTAACGGTTGAATTTTTGAAATTGCAACGATTTCTGATCACAGCTATCAACAATGATGGTTAGAAATCATGAAGAAACATCGGCATTTCTTATTATACAATGTGTAGTTTTACTCGATTTTATGAGAATTTTTTTGAAAATTATTAACATCATATTAGAAAGAACTCAGAGTAATAATACGAAGTGGATGAATACGAATGAATACGAATATGGATGATATTGTTATATATGCGAAATCTTTAAAATAACATAACGAAAAACTTGAAAAATTATTGGGACGTCTGGAAACGGTAAATCTTGTCTTGCAGCCTGAAAAGTGTAAGTTTTTGCGCAAAGAAATAGGTTATTTGGGGCATGTTATTACTCAGGAAGGAGTAAAACCTTATCCCAAAAAGTTAACAGCTGTTATGCATTTCCCTCAGCCAAAATGCCGTAAGAATGTTAAACACTTTTTAGGACTTGCAGGGTATTATAGGCGTTTTTGCCTGGATTCGCCATGATAGCAAAACTTCTTAATAACTTATTACCTTTAAATGGACGCAAGAAGCGCAAATAGCTTTCGATGAATTAAAACGTATTCTTTGCACCGAATCATTATTGCAGTATCCGGATTTTAGTAAACCATTTATAGTAACAGTAGATGCATCCGATTTCGCCATGGGGGCTGTACTGAGTCAAGGGCCGATAGGTAAAGATTTGCCAATTGCATATACTTCCCGTGCGTTGCAAGGAGCTCAGTTGAGGTATAACGTCACTGAAAAGGAGTTACTTGCTGTAATTTTTGCTGTTGTACAATTTCGACACTATATTTATGGAAGAAAATTTATTTTGGTTACTGATCATCGCCCTTTGGTGTGGTTGCATCAATTAAATGACCCAACTTTAGGTTCTAAATTGGCGAGATGGAAGGTGAAATTACGGGAATATGAATTTGAAGTAATTCATAAGCCAGGGCGAGTGAACTCTAATGCAGATGCATTGTCGAGAAATCATGTAGAGGAATAGGGACAGAATAATGAAGAGGGCTTCGATTCAGATACCTCTGAGGTGAATGATCAGGGAGCTGGGAAAGTGCACGTTCTTTTGCGCACTGAGATTTCACCAAAAGAGGATGAGGTCTGGTATCATGAACTTCCAGTAGAGAGATTGTTTATGACTTCTCATGAGAAGGGTGGTATAAAATCCACAATTGATTTAAATTCTGATGAGGTTTCTGTTGAGGGCGGTATAGATTCCACCGTTTGTATGAGCGTTGATGAGAATGAGCAAACAGGTTGTATTAAATCCACGAAAGACTCAGGCATTAGCGAGACTAATAATGAGGTCGAAAAGGATCTTGGGGAAGCGGGCTACCAGGGTACTTCGAAAAGGAAGTTAACAGGAATTTTCCCTGTGGGTGAGGGCAGTACCAGTTTTGAGGACTTGCTATACCAAGGGAGATTCAAGAGGGCTAGGGCTGGTGACGCAGGTAATTCGCCACAAAATGGGCCTGGGGCTACTGTGGATCAACTAATTGATGAATATTTACGGGAGGCCATGATTGGCGAATATAGTGTTATCAAAGAAATTGAGGGGGATGATGGGGAGGAACCTGTTGTCGCTGTTTTGATACCCGTTCAAGGGGAGGGTGCTTCGATAGGCAGGAATCTTCTCACTACTTTATTTAAAATTTGTAAGGATAAGTTGTGGATGAGAGATGATCACCTGGTGAATTTCGTGAGTTGTGATCATGTTCTCACCACTAGGGTGGGACGTGAATTAATGGATAATTCCATTATTAAATTGTAGGATTTAAAAAATGAAAAAGTTCAAGTGGGACATGTTGTTTCATTGAATTACAACAAAAATTTCATCTTTAATTTATATATTAAAGAAAAGTTCTATGAGAAAATATATACCGTTGATATTGAGTCAGCAATATCAACATTAAAGGATGTAATAATTGAACATAAATTGAAAAGTTTTAGCATTTCGCGAAAGGGTAATGGTTTTGACAGGTTGCCTTGCGATATGGTAGAGTTAATTTTTAGAGGTTATTTTGGAAAGGGGGATTATGCCATTACAGTGTGTACCGGGGAAGTGACGATCCCACCTGAAAATCAAAGACTTCAAATTATTCAGGAGAGTCATGACCCCGCGGTAGGTCATAAAGGTGTGTTTAAAACATCGGAAAGAATTAGGGAGCGATTTTATTGGAAAGGCATAAAGAAAGATGTTCAAAATTACGTAAAAACGTGTGATTCCTGCCAAAGGAAAAAGTTAGTAAGAGTAAAAACTAAATTGCCAATGTGTATAACAGATTCACCTATGAGAGTTTTTGAAAAATTGAAAATTGATATGGTAGGCCCTTTGCCTAAATCGGATATTGGCAATGAATATATGCTGACTTGGCAGGATTGCCTTTCTAAATATTCAGGTGCCATCCCTTTACCAAAAATTGACGCTCCTACAATAGCAGCTTTATTTGCCGAACATTTTATCTGTCGATTCGAGTGTCCCGAATCTATTCAAACTGATCAGGGTCCTCAATTTATGAGTGAGATAATGGCAGGGTTCGCGGAATTATTTAAGATAAAACAATATAAATCATCAGCTTACCATCCTCAATCCTTGGGAGCATTAGAGCGAAGTCACCATACTTTTGTGGAGTATCTTCGCCATTATTGTGAGGAATCAAATTGGGACCTGTGGTTGCCTTATGCAATGTTTTCTTTTAATACCTCGGTCCATGAGTCCACAGGTATTACTCCTCATAAGGTCGTATTCGGAAGGAAAGCAATATTTCCTTCCGAATTCGCAGAGGAAAAAGTCACGATGACTTTCGTTAAATTGGTAGACGATATTTTAAATCGCCTCATTACTACCGAATCAATGGTCCATTTCCGTTTAAAAGCTGCAAAAAGAAGATGTAAAAATTATTACGATCAAAAAATCAATGAAATGAATTTTAAGGAAGGTCAGTACATTTACTTACTAATCGAAAAAAGAGTAAATAAATTAGGGGATCATTATGAAGGACCTTATAAAATTGCCCGTCTGATAGGCGACTTTAATGTCGAAATTTTAAAAGGCGGCGGGACCACATCTATCGTTCACATGAATCGCATAAAGCATGCGTTTTTGCGATATGAACCCTGAAACATATTGATAATAATCGAAATTGATATAGAAATTCCTGAAATTGTTTGCACATGTGTGAATATACATAGGTGTACATAAATATATACATGTATATATAGAAATATATAAATTTTGAGGGTTGATGTAAACAACATTTTTTTTTCTAAATATAAAATTATCAAGGTGCCGAATGAGTCGGCGGGGGGGGGGGATTAGGATAAAAAAGGATATAATCTTTTTTGATTACAATAAAATGGGATGCCAATACATTCTTATAGAATTATATTCAGGAAGGAGAAGTAAAAGGAATATAAGATCTAAAGAAAATCAGTAAAATTTAGGAAATAAACTATTATAAAATAAATTAAGAATGTGCAAAAATAGATATTGAATAAAAGAGATTTAGATATAAATTTTGCATACTAAAAATAAAAATGAGAATTCTTATAGTTGTGAGTAAATGTTCATAAAGAGGAATATGGAAAAAGCAAAACAAAGCTTCAATCTCTCCGGAGTAGAGAGTTTAAGAGAGGAAGGATATTACAACACGAAATAAGGCCTTACCATGTAAATTAAAGGCTTGAATGAATTGAAATATAATTAAAATTAGCTTAACATTTACATATGATATAAATATATTTGTTAACATTAAAGTAAGAATTAAGGGAATTCGAAATTTTTGGTTTATAAGAAAATTTTGAAATTAGAAAAAAGGGAAAGATAGTGTATTAAATTTAGAATAGAAAGATTTGAAAATATTAACCCTTAACGGTCACACATCAAAATACACCTTCAAATATTTTTGGCTGATAAAAAATCATGAGTGATGATGAAACAATACAAAACAGGAAAAAAATATCTTTTAAAGTCTCACTGATAATTTAACTATTCGAAAAAAATACTTGAAGAAATAAACGTAGGCAATCGGAAAAAAATCGGAAAACCCGTGGGGTGTGTTACACCCCAGGTGACTAATTAGGGTTAATATGGAACATATGAAGTATGATTTTAATTTTGTTCTATTAAGGTTACGATTGGACGTATGAGGAATCATTTTCCCTTATATAAAATAATTTGGTAAGAAATGTATTTTTAAATTTTTACAGGAATAATTTCCAAAATTTTATACAGTTCAAGCTTCGATCATGGCCGCCCGAGCATGTCCGCTTCTCCAATTTCTCGCTCGAGCGCTACCCCCACCACTTTAGCGTCGGTCGCGATCGATGCATTTCATAGCTGACGCTCCGAGGATGGCCGCGAGAGAAACGGCCGAATCTGAAGGTTTTTCTCGGGCCCAACCTTGAATTTGTCAGTCAAACAAATTGTTAATTTTATTATACATATAAGAAATTAAATATCAGGAAACCTGTTCGTTATTCAAAATTAGTTTTAGTCCACTTAAAAAAAAATTTGCTTTGATATAAAATCAAATTTATGTACTGCAGGGCTAACTAATCATTGTTTATTTTAGGGTTTCGTCAAATATTTAAAGGCTTTGGATAAAGATGTTCTGGATAAATTTTCAACATAAAATATGAACGTTAAACCCCGAAGAAAACCATGAAAAATTCTAAAATCGCGTTCAATAGATATTAGATGTCTGATGTTAAAAGTGAGGTGAAATATTTGTTATTTTGACGCTTTGTTTACATTTATTCTAAGAATCGAACATACCATAGCTAATGATCGATTTTAATGTTTTACATACCTTTAAGCTCGGGCTTATAACGAAATAATCCCATATGAATCACTTTTGTACACATGTAATGTACGCTACGTACATAAAACGATGTTCGAGATAGATTTTTAACCTACCCGACGCGCCGCATTAAGTAGGCCATACACATTACGTTTTGCCGGAGAGGAATAACTGTACAGTTTTGCCTGCGCAGCTCAAGCTCTTCAGGTAAAACTGTGCAGGCCGCCTATGCAGGCATGTGCCTCCAAAAACTTCAGTTTTCTTGTCTCTAATGAGCCGAAAAGTGAGGTTTTTGGAAATTTATTTTTTGATTATGAATCAACTTTTGCTTATTCTGCAATAATTATTTCAATTTTTTCTTAGTTTGCGGAAGTTATTCATAATATAATAGATTTCGTTTCAATCTTAATTTTAAAAATTTAAATAGAGACACTAAAGTCATGATTTGTTTCAATCTGCAGGGTTTGCTTATGAATATTTTCAGAATTCTGAATACATTAAATACGTTCTTAATACGTTAATACATTAAACTTTTTGATTGTTTCTTTTCCTACTTGGAAAATGTAATAATCTAAATAGATTGGTTCATAATCAACCATAAATTTTTCTAAATCACGTAAATCAACATTTTTTAGAACAAGTGACGCTTGGCCTGCGCAGGCGGCCGGAGTAGTCCTCACACACGCTCAGGTGCACCGTCCGGCCAAGCTCAAAAATATTGATTTTCGATCTTGCTCCGGTCGCCTGTACAGGCCAGAAAAACTGCACAGTTCTATTGCCACAGACGCTCCGGTATGCCTGCACAGGCCGCCTGCGCAGTTATTCCTCTGCGGCAAAACGTAACGTGTATGGCCGGCATTACCCGGAGTTGGTCAGCTGAATTTTTCTCCACGCAGTCGAGCGTGACCGCGCTTAGAGTGGGGGTTTATGGCTTCTTGGAATTATACTCCCCAACAGCCTCGGAAACGGCCATGCTCGGAGCTTGGACTGTATTTTAAATTAAAAGGAAGAAAACTGTGGAGCCAGAAAGAGACTTAGAAATTAGGAAATTGTACAAGAAAGGGTGCACGATTTTCTAAGAAAAGTCGATTTTACGACTTTAAAATTTGGGGAGAAATTGAGTAGGCCAGTGGTAATGGAAAATCGGCCTTTGGGAAGTCAAGTGCACATACTGTATAAGTGGTTGCATGGTGGAGAGACGAAAGAAGGCGCAGAACGAAACGTAGAGAAGGATACGAAAAGGGAGATAGAATGACTATGCGCTAAGGAAAGAAAAAGAGCGCGTAATGACGAACTGAGTAGACATAGAGATAGAAATTCCAATGACGCAAAATAGTTAGTAAGTTACAATATAAGTGAAATTTTTTTATAATAATGACTAATATAATTTTCGAATAATATATTAATTTTTCCTCTGAATTATTAATACTTCATTTAGCTAGAAGTAAATAAAAGGGGGCGGAATATTGAGGGTTCGAATTATTTCGGGGACCTGCGGGCCCGACCGTATAGTGGATCCAGTACAGGCCGGTTGACACTATAAACATAGTAGTGGCAAACAGTGGTTGTGCTGGACCAAAGCTAAGCAAAAGTTAAGAAAAAGAAACAAGGTTTAAGCAAAATAGGAAGAATGTCTCAATCAAAAATGGATAAAAATTATAAAATGGAACCCAACGTCGGGATAAAGGATAGAGGAGTTAATTTCACGGATTTGGCAATTAAGGTAAGCTAAAATCCGATAAAAATCAAATTTTGAGCACGAAATTAATTAGTATTGAAATATCATTCACTAAAAGAAACTTATTAAATTTTTTTTTTATTTAAAATAAAAATTCTTTCCTTTACCATGAGATATACCCGAATATGTGCGTATAAAATGAAGTGCTCAGCGATATCATCTTTTGGTTTTCGATAGCAAAAAAAAATCGGAATACCGGGTTACTGCTGGAGGTGGCTTCCCCAAATAGTGAATTGGCATCAAAAGTGTAATCAGCGGCGCACGTAGAGTATGGTGCCTACACCAATGGGGCGGCACACCTATGTACAAAGTGTCGCCGATTGATGAAGGTAGGGGCCAAGCAGCAAGTGAGAGTAGCAATGAGCTGCAAATTCTCTTTATATCACCTGACATTGCAGCCACAGGAAAGCCTTGACTTTGTTGCTGTATGCACTGGGTGCGGAAAAAACGTAGACAATATTGTTCTGTCTGCTGACAATTGTCAGGATTGTCTGACTAACATATGCAAGGAGTGGCAAGCGTTTTCAAAGGGATCAAGTCTAATCGAACTAAGGCAATCAAAGGGAGCCACCCCCTTAATGTGTATCTCCAAGCTTAGAGAATAGAGTAATAGAAATAAGAAATTATGCGGAATTAGTTAACTACGAGTAAGATTTAAATTTTATTTACTATTAACTTTATAAGCGAGCGAAGTGAATTTTTCTCTTTTCATATTAATTATAATTAGTGCGGTTAAGATATGTAAATGTAAGGAAATGACGGATACAGATTAAGTTTATGAATAAAACCTATATGTGGTGAATAAATTGTGTTTAAAATTTTTTTGTGTTGATCAAGTATTTTGGTCTAAGTATAGCAATCGTTTAGCAGTATAAAGGTGAAAAGCATATGTAGGAAATAAGAAAAAAAAGGGGAGGAAAATTGCGTGCAGATTTTTGTACTATTCGGGGGCCTCAGTCGAAAAAAAATGTCTTTTAATTATAAGTAAAATAAAAATCGAGAATCACTATAAAGAAATTTTGCATCCTGAAAGTAATCTTATTTTATTTGATAGGGAAAAATAATAAAGAAATTAATAAAAAAAAAATGTCTACCTGCATATGAATGATTTTATTGCCATTTATTGTAAATATTACTCAATAATAATTCGTTTGAGGCCCGGGAGTATTACGGAATTCAGTAGAAGATGGCATCTTATTATGCCATGACAATTTCCAGTGATGGTCAGTGTTGCCACCACGAAGGAATAGTAAGGAGTGGTATCCCTGTAAGTGGGGAGTGGGACGAACAACGTCCAAGAATTCCTTAATGCTTGCCACGGCTAAAAACTTCGTGTCAGAATCACGCGCATGCGCACTGGCGGTTGCCATGTCAACGATGTCAACACGCGTTGAAAGTTTTGAACTTGTGTTTTGAAAATTTCTTCACTGAAATTAACTTTATTCCTTACTTACGTAATCCATAAATCATTATAATAATTTTATTGTAGTACTTACACTTTCTAGATACTTTTCGTATTTTTTATGCCATTTTCCTTCTCGTTTTTAATTCAGGAACGTGATATACACCCAACAAAATAAAAACAAAAACGAACATAACCTACGTATGCATCGAGATGTCAAAATATAACACAGGGGAGTGGGTATAACAAGTGACTGCGAAAACAGCTCTGCGCATGTGCGCGGCACTGACACGAAATTTTCAGCCGTGGCAAACATTAACGAATTCTTGGACGTCGCTCGTCCCACCTCTGCTCACCAAACACATAGGGTGATACCACTCCTTACTATTCCTTCGTGGTTGCCACAATGAAAATTGCGTTTGTACTCGGAAAGTGTACTCAGAATTCTCAAATTGTACTTTCAATAGTGCGTTGCGGCAGCGCCGCATACTATCACATTTTGGCGCGAAATTCAAATAATTAAATTGAAAAAAGGCTACTTCTTATTGTTTATTTACTGCGCACATCATTTTTTTAATGAAAAAATGGTACAATGCTAATCGAATCAAACTGTCGAATCATGGGCTGTAGTAGAAACCGAACTGATTTGATAAAAATAGAAAACACATTACAAATCTGATCTAAGGACTCCGGGACCGTTTCGAAGGTGGACTTCTCTTTCTATCTCCACACGTTAAAAAAAGAGGAACGTTCCATGTTCGACTTTCGAGTTTCGACACGGCCCCGGAGTCCCACTGCGTATTTCTGAAGTCTTGAATCACGAGAGTGAAGGAGACAGCAGTTTGCTCCATATCTTCCACTCTCGTCAAAGCTTCCTTCTACGGTTAAAGCAAGCACAATGCAGACTTTTGATTTCTCATTAGCTGCGGAAAGTACTTAACGGCATCGGCCAATCGCAGTGGTACATTAGGCGCAATGCCGAACGCGCCAATCGCAAACGTATTCAAAAATAAAATATAAAAGACACAAATTCAGCATTGGTACTCAAATGTACTTGAAAAAAAAGAGTACAGAATAAAGTGTACTCAAATTGTTATTGTGGTACTTACGTACTCAAATTTCACCAAATGTACTTTTTGAGAACAATTGTACTGTAAACGGCAACACTGGTGATGGTTGCAAGAAGCTAGGTTAGGTTTAGATAAGGGAGAAGGGATACCTTTGATAAATTGTAGTTATCTGAGATGCAGGAATAAATAGTACCTACCTTTTCCGTCGAACTAAAATGTCCAAAATACACACTGTGATTGGCTAATCACCTTTTTCACTAAAACTATCCACCAGTCGCGTGCCGGAGTATTCGTCCATCATTGGCTGGGTTAGGCGATGAGTCACATAGTTGTCCAGCGTAAAAACAACGCCCGCGAAAATTTGAAAGCAACCTGAGTATTTTTGTATTAATA
>CAKNWW010337524.1:0-13314 GCA_932074435.1 Andricus kollari | reverse complement strand
AAAAAAAAATAGCTTAATGTGATCCTAAAAAAGTATATACAGATTAGAATGGATATACATGCAGCTTTGTTACCCACGCTAAAAAAAATGTTAAACCTTTCTTTTTGCAAAGTTTTTAAATTTTCCTGACTTTCAATTTTTTTTACATACCTGGATGTTAAAAAACGCTTCCCAATTTTTGCAGATATTCATCAATTATTTCCTATAAGATAATTCATGTTTAATTTAGCTCTGTTTTCAGAAAAAATGGTTAAAACCTTTGTAAAAAGGAGAGGAATTTTTGCGAGTACCTAAAAACTTTCTAGGGACAAAAATGCATTAGAAAAGAAAGCGCCAAGACTTAGGAATCAAAATTGGAAATATAGCGAATTAAAAAAATTTTTGTTTTGGTATTTAATAACATTATTTTCTTTACGTGTGGTTTCATAATTTTTTAAGCATTGGGGAATTTTCAAGCACAAAAATACACTAATAAAAAATCGATAATAATTCTATTCCATACTAAATTCCTAATTTTGAAAATTTTCTGTAATTCTAATTTCGGCTTCTGGATATTATCGATTTCCAATTTTTATTCCTGGGTCTTGGCTATTCTTTTCCTCGTATATTTTGGTCTCTGGAAAATAGCGGTGAATTAAATAGGAATCATCGGTTAGAAAATCTGAATCTATGACTTTTTCCCATCTTTCTGGCAATTTGTGGATTCCATCCCAAAAGAACTGCGCCGTCTTGGCGACCAAAAATGAATCAAGCCAATCTTTGATACCCTGTTCTTATGTGAACCGTATTTCAGTGAGGGCGTTCTGCATCGACCGTAACAAATGGTAGTCCGAAGGGGCAAGGTCTGAGCTATAAGGCGGGTGGGGTAAAATTTCCCATCCACTGTTTTCCAAATAGTTCTTAACTGGAATAGCAACATGGGGCCGAGCGTTGTCATGATGGAAAATTATTGCCTCGTGTCTGGTCGCATATTCTGGGCGTTTTTCGGCTATTGCTCTCTTCAAACAAATTAATTGTGTTCGGTAGCGTTCTCCATTGATGGTTTCATCCGGTTTTAGCAGCTCATAATAAAGCACACCCTTCTGATCCCACCAAATACAGAGCATTATCTTCGCGCCATGGATATTCCACTTTGCCGTTGATTTGGCTAGTTGGCCGGGTTGCACATATGATTTTTTGCGCTTGGGGTTGTCGTAACGGATCCATTTTTCATCACCAGTATCAATCCGATGCAAAAAGGACTTCGTCTTGTGGCGTTCTAGCAGCATTTCTGACCATACACTTCCCCCAAAATACGATGACTTTCGGCAGCAGTTTTCTTCATATGAAAATAATGAAGGAGAACTCCCCGCAAAAACACTTTTTCAGACAGAAAGTTCGACATATTTAAGTGAACGAAAATTATAGCTGTTTACGCTTCAAATGAATGACATATACTGAAAAAGATGCACAACGACAGTAGCTTTCCAAAGTATGTCGGATGTTTGGAACGATGGAATAATAATCAAGTTATGCCATCTCTTAGCAAACCGCACGAATGAAGTTATAGACCCAATGTACCGTTTTCAATGCTTATTGCAAGCCAACGAGTCACTTTATTACTTTTAGTCGCTTCTTTTGAAAGTCGATCACTGCTTTCAGTTTTTTTAAAATTATATATTTAGTTCAACGCATTTTAAATTCAATGCTTTCAGCTGTGTTCAAATTGAAGCATACCAATGTTTTTGGTTTAAAATAAAAATTTCTTAAAATGTTTTACTTATTTTTAACCATGGTAATTTTTAACCTTTAAAATAGAATAATTGTAGATACAAACATGAAAAAGTAGACTTATTTTAAATGCATACCGTTTGTATTATGAATTGAACCATTTAAACCTCTGATCTTTTTTTAAACTTTCTTTTTTACTAATTTTAACACTTTTTTGTGTATAAGAAACGACTTCCTTGCATCCTATACCTATTTTAGCGTAGCAAGATTTAAAAAGAAGCAAAATTATAAAATCTGATTTTTTTATGTTGGTTATGATTTCGTGAGAAGAGAAAGAGCTATTTAGCCTACAAAAGAGCTTACAAAATAAAAAATTTACTGAGGAAAATGATGAATATTTTTCCGTATACGATCAAAAAAAAAAACGTATACACCAGCAGTTGCAAAAAGAAAGGTGTTTTTTTATGTTACGATATTTTTTCAAAGGGGTAATCGGAATTTCAAAAATATTTGAAGCCATCATTATTAGGGCTATTATAGACTATTATAGTTGAGACATTTTAAATTTGTAGAGTTCAGTATATTGAACAATTTGAAATTAAAAAGTATTTACATAGGCCGTGTCTACGTGTACCAAACATTTCGGTGCAAGTAGCCAGATTTTTTCGGTATGAATAGGAAGAGCTGAAATAGGAGCTATTTGTACCGAAAATATGGTACATATATGTAGCTGGAGTATAGCTGTATTTTTTCAGTACGCGTAGACACTTCCATTAAAATATGCAAGAATTTTGAATTTTAAGTGTTTGAGAATTTTAAATTTAAACATTTAAAGTTATTTAGTTGAAACTTGAAATCGTTTAAAGTTGCAGGATTAAAACAGAACGTCTTTTAATACTTAAATAATTATTTCAGAAAGATCAGAATGTTTTAAATTCCTATCAATTTGAAAGTAGGACTATTGGAAATTAGGAGTGCTTGAAATAGTTCAACAAATGTTTCGTTTCAAAATCTCTTTAAAAAGTGTGCTTTTTTCAAGTTTTATTTATTTGTTAATAATTTTGCACACCAAAAATTATTCCTTCGGGTGAGAAAATAACACCTGATTTTTGTAAAAATGATAAAAAAAATATATCTTTAGTATTCGCTCGAGGTAAATTTGGTTGTAAGTGCTCATGGTTTGTCTGTTTCATAGAAAAATATTAAGCTTTGATTTTTTCTGATGTATAAAATAATAATTAAATTTACTCAGAATAATTTTCATAATATCATTTCAAGGAGATACAGTAGGGAGAATCGAGCATGCAAAAAATGCAATAAAAGTACAGCGTTATCGAACATTCTGCTCTCTATTACCCGAAAATTTCGCGTTATTGCGCATTATTACGAGTAATAATCACAATATTACGCATTGTTACTCGTTATCATGCATTATTACGCATCATTACGCGATTATTATGCGAAAAGTGTACGGAGTAATACGCGAGTGAATACCACCTCGCGAATTTCATGGGATTCTACGATATATCAAAGATCCTGAGAGATTTAAAAAGAAAATATTAGAATAATATATTTCTATAATTTCAAGTGATTTATAAGAATATCAAAGGATTCCAGGAGATTGCAAATATATGAAGGGATCTTAAAGTACGTAGAATCACACATTGAATTCTTCCATGTGCATGGAATTTCACGTGTCCACGTGGATATTTTCACCTGGGAAAGAGAAAGGTTATGAATGGATGCAGTCATTCTTGATCTGATATAAAATCATTTAAAAATGGGCATATAGGGTAAGGAAATATCATAATTGATAAATAATTATTAATTATGGGCGGCAATGTTAAAAATCAAGTATTATAGGAAAATAAACAAGTAAAAATCATAAATTAAATAGGTAACGCATTATTAATATATCATTCATTTCTTCATTTTCATCTCGTTTCGTGTGGAAAGCCTGCCGAATTGTAAAAGTTTCTCATCGTTATATAATGGCCCACGTAAACCATGAAATCATGTGGAATCTTTTGAAATACCGAGAAATACTTCTTTAAAAAAATGAAAAACTGGTCCCATTTAATTTGGATGTAGACAGGGTGTCCCACCACCTATGAACTTTCCGGTAATGTGTGAGAGAGCACAAAAAAAGAAACCGAAAAGTTCTCTGGCAAAATTTTATCTGGGCCTTAGTTTGGGCACAGTAAGGCCTTAAGGTTGGGCATAATGAACCAATCAGGAGCGAGGTATAGCAACCACTTGTATGTCTCATAAGTGATAAGATAGTGTGCGTGTTTTTTTTTGTGTGTTTCTCTTCAAAACTCGAAGTTCAAGCCTTTAATTTCTTAAAAGCCCAGATCAAATTTTGCTAGAGGACTATTCTGTTTCTTTTTTTGTGCTCTATCACACATTACCGGGAAGTGCATAGGTTGTGGGACACCCAGTATATCGTTCATTTGCAATAAGGTCGCAAGCCACACCATTTTTAAAACTCACTTTTTTATTGCATTGTTATGCCGTACAGGATCGCCAGAAGTCAACGACTTCAAATACTTCAATTAGTTTGCTTTTTAGATATATGTTTATTTAATTGTGTTACAATGAAAACTTTACAGTAAGAGATTCGAACGAAGGATTATGAAGAACTAACTAACTGACTCAAACGGGCGGGTTATATATGGCAGTACGTCTAGAACCTTCTGTCTATGGAAAGTACAAGAAAGTACATGCGCAATTACAGGCGTAAATTGTATTGATTAGTACAGTGTATTGATTAATATGCATATATAGACACTTATAGGCAGGGTACATAACACCTTCCTCTTTAGACATCATTTCGTCCTCGAAATTCTTTCATTTTACAAATGAATCTTTTTTGCTTTCAAAGGTGGTAGAGCCCGAGTCGAAATTTAGACCTTACTTTGACGCTATTTAAACTTATAGCCCCTACTTTAAGCTATTTACTCCTGCAGAATGAAACCTCAGAGCCTACTTTGACTCCATTTGAAGCTACAGGCCCTGCTTTGACGCTTTTTAAACTTATAGCCCCTACTTTAAGGTATTTACTCCTAGCTATAAAACTTCTCTTCCTTGATGTTGACCCTACTTTGAATCTTTTAAACCTACTATCTTAAAATTCGAACGCTATATGTGGATTAACAGAATCACACTGCGAAATATAACGAAGAAGGAACTAATTGAATTTATTAATAAGCTGGCCTCAAATAAAATAAAATATCGATCTGATACATCAAAGCAGGGCTCACCAAAAGGCAGTCAGTGACTGCAAATACTGGCAGTGGCAGTCGTGAGACTAGGTCAAACAGACCAGGAAACAGGTAAAGGAAGGTCTCTGGCGGCCCTAAATTTTATGCGTTCAACGTAACCTCTCCAGATGGAAAAACTCATCAGGTTTGCAAAATTAAAGGCATAACTTTAAACTACAAAAATTCAAAAGTTTTCAATTTTGAAACCATCCGAGAAATGGTAGTCAGCAATGCTCCTGCTATTTAAATTTCATTCAGAGCAATTCGCCGAACAAAATTTCAGGATGTCGTTACGTTATGTCGAAGAGGGAAAGGACAGGGTAGATTCACAGTAGTTTGATTTTAGTAGTTTGTTTTGTTTCTCTCTCCACCTGTATGCGTATTGAGGAGTTGGGCAGCATGGGTTAAGCTGGAGGATCATGTACGTATATTTAAATAATCTGCTCTTAAACCATAAAATTGTATGATTAATAGTTTTTTGTATTTCAGAAAATTGGGATGTATATGGCCAACCCGTTTTTCAGATGGTCAATCGTCCTATCGCTCCCATACGACCTTTCGTACGGGAAAGATAAATCCCACTATGCCCTGCTGCAATACCAGTTGCACAAGCTCTATGAGCAAGACCACCGCCAGCTGAATCACCAGACACTCGACCAATCCCAAGCTTATGGCAAATGGCCTTTCCGAGTGATGAAAGACCACCCCAAGTCTTTTACTAGTTTTTACTAATCTCCATTAATTGTTGTACATAAAATAAATATTATTATTTATTTCTAAATTGCTGTCATGATTTTTTAAAATATCCACTTTTTAAATTCCTTTTTCGTTCTTAACATTTAGAACTTGTAAATCTAAATGAAAAATATGATAAATAGGCGCAACAGACAAACATTGAAAATAGTTGTAATAAAAGTAGTAGCGATGATAGCCGTAATATTAGGAGTATAGTATATCTAATACCAACATCTGCGACCAAACTGAAGATAAGTATGTCTTCTAAATTTTATTTAAGACGACTCTCCCCCGGAAGCGCGTGTGGGCCGCTGCAACCAGGCACATTATCTCACTTGCCTGGTTAGCGTGCGCGTGGTGAAATATAAGCTCGTTGACTTGAATTTTGATTTAATTTTGCCACCACACTTTACGATTAAATTTGATCCAAAAAAAATCACACAAAAGGAGATTACATTGTATGATTTCTTTACTCTTCAAAATGGATCCAAGGTGGAAACATTCATTTACGTCTATAATTTCTAGTCCAACGGGTTGCGGTAAAACGTTTTTTGTAAAACAATTTCTCGAAAATATTAGTTTAATGTGTGACGTTGTATTTTGTCGCATAATTTTATATTATTTAGAATGGCAACCATCCTATAAAGAGTACGGGGAGGGAGATGAATTTCGTGAAGGTTTACCGCAAGCATCAGACTATGCTAGTGATCCTCGAGCCAAACAGGGGCATGGTGAAGGAGGTATTTGTTTAAACGCTAATTATATTGTAGTATTTAAAAGCCGAGGGATCGAGCGCAAATTCAAAATCTCGCTAGACAGGTATACCCTGAAAATAAACTTTTTCTACAGGAAGCTTATTATGACGCGACTTCTAACTCACACGGTTACCACCTAGAATTAAAGCAATGTACCCCTCACAGCTGTAGATTTTGAACTTGTATATTTCCGTCAGATTCATACCAATACGTTTACGTACCAACAAGGGGTATATAAGCAGGCACAGCAAGTGACCTAGTACCAGTTGTAAGTTTGTCATGATGAAGTGCGGACGAAAATCCATCGGAAAGAAGAATGATGAAACATTACACGCTCTCTATTATTTGAATACAAATCAACGAAGCGCTGTTTTAAATAAAGCTAATCCGCAACTCGTTAAAAGTATTTGTGAGTGTGCATTGCAGATTTTACATAGTAACGTTTCTTTAAAACAAACCGAGAAGCGAAAATTGAAAAAACACAGATACGCATTAAGAAAACTAATGACACCACGTGGTACGTGGAAGAGTAAAGGATGCTTTATTTTGCAAAAAGGATAGGGATTTTTACCCATTTTACTACCACCGATCCTGGGTGCACTCTTTTCCAACATGATTTCATCTTTGCAATTGTTTGTCATATATATATATTAAAATTCAGCATGCTAGGAAAATGGTACTTGTGCCAAGTGATAGTGTCGAGCAAATCAAGCTCCAGTCGTACCCGCAACAACAACAACAATTATTCACCAATTTTGTTACCTCAAAAACTCCCGGAAATGCAATTTCCAGGCTCGACGGCGAAATGAGTAAAATTTTATACTCTTCATTATACACTGATGAACATGAAAAGGGGAAATTGTATCTGCAAGTTTTACAAAGGTTTTTGTTCTTTAGCGATGAAGCGAAAAATTTAATTGGATAGAAGAAGGAAATAAAAGACGCTGTTAGGGAAAAGTTAAACAGTGAGCAAAATGAAGAGACGAGTTAGGATAAAGATGACGATGATTTAACTCTCCCCATCTGAGATATTATTGCTTTATCGACGGAGCACGTGTTAAGAAATCAAATATTTCAGATTTAGTGAACGATGCTATTAGATACAGGAAATCAGTTGGTGTGCCAGGAAGACGTCAGTTTGCAAAGTTTCTTCAAGGAATTAAGACACCTGAAGAAATTCTGGGTAATCGTGATCACTGGAGATCAAAATCACATGCATCTGTAACAAGGTTATTAAACAACTCGCGTAAAAGTTCTACACCGAAAAAATCCAGAAAACTTGATGGTGGAGATGCGGATAAAACTTTAGAATATCAGTCTATCTTGAGCGATAGCGAGAACTGGGAAACTACCAACGACTCAGATTACATTAGATGTAAATTTGCTTGAAAACATTATAGTATTTGTAATATTGATGATTTTTGGGAAATTGGCCTAGCAGACTTGAGATCTTTGAAAAGCTAGCGTGATGATTTTTCCTATCTACTGGTTGTCGTTGATGTTTTGAGCAGGTTTGCCTGGATTGAACCACTGCAAAGTGAAACTGTATGTGAGGCTAAAGAAACATTTAAACGAATTCTTCATAGAACCGGTGATAGAACACCAGTTTACCTACAGAGTGATAAAGGAAAGGAATATATCGGTAAAGCTTTTCAAAAATTCCTGTCAGATCGTGAAATACAATTTCGGGTCACACATGATCCAAGTATAAAGGCCGCCATTGTTGAACGTTTCAACCGTACTCTCAAAGAGCTGCTGTAGCTTGTGCAAATATATAACGACGATTTGTAAGAGAAGTCGGCCGTAAAAAAGTACTAACATACAGCAAAGAGTGATGTTTTACGTATCAGTCGCGCTAGAGACATCTTTGAAAAAGGATATGAAGCTAGCTGGACAGAGGAGCTGTTTGTTGTTAAAAAGGTTATCACCTGCCGAAGACACGCACCTATCTTACGCGAATTGAGATATTTAGCTGGAGAGGATATTGATGGAACTTTCTACGAACAGGAATTGGCTGATGTTAAAAATAAGGACGTAGAAACGGACGAATTTATTGTTGAAAAGGTGATTCAAACAAAGGGTCGCAGAGCTAAGAAACAGCTCCTTGTAAAGTAGGTTGGGTACCCTAACAAATTCAACTCGAGGATAGCAGCTACAGAGCTAAAAACTCTACAATGAATGACGAAGATCAATTTCATCTCATTTTACCAAGTGATGGGCCTCACAGAGATTCAGTTTCCACGATCATTTCTACATGTAAGAGGTGCATCAAGTATGGAAACTCGCATCTCAATTGCACCAAAATCTATTGTAGAGAAAATAGGACTCATTAAAAATCTACAATTGAAAGCGTTCGAGTAAATGAGGCTGGCAGTGTAGATTTAGCCTTGTACGAAAATGCTGACAAACAACGCGACAATAATGCCATCTCAGCTGATGAACGTTTTAAACTAGAACTGTTTAAAGGCAAGTGGAAACGCTTAGTTACATCTTTCTTTCCACCTGGAGTTTATTCACAGCTGGATGACTTGATATATGCTGTAAATAACACTCCCGAAATAAAAAAAACATGTGGTTATTAAACAAGAAAAAAGAAACAATCATTATAAAAAACTGGGAAAAATATGTAAAGAGGATTGTAAAATTCCGGGTCGTCACTTTCTTTTAATCAGTGAGAAGATATCTAAAATTCTAGGTTTTGCACCTCAAATACTGTTATCTATTGTGATCTGTGCGATCCACGTATCACTGGAAATGTAAAAAAAAACTCTCTTACGAGTCGTACCGGTGCATATAAAATAGTATATTGTGTATCGAGGGCATAAAAAAGGCTATTTTGACGAGTGTGAATTTGCTGCACGAGCGAAGCGAGGGCAGAAGTCACACGAGGCAAAATAGCTTTACGCCCTTGATACACACCATACTTTTTGTCCCCCTCCTTGAAAACAAGCATGTGAAGCAGATAGAGGATGTTTGGTGTACTTGACAATTTTAGCTTATAGGTGAAAGGAAGAAATAGCGTACTTTGCAGAAGGGAGACTGTCGGGTCTGGCAATACAATTTTTTCAAAGATAAAGATCAATTCGTCCATATTCTCACTTGCGCGAGACAGTGTATGTGTAGCTGGAGTAAAGTTTTATGTAGCGGGTATTAAGTTTTATGTAGCGGGCGTAAAGTTTTTGTTGGCCCGGCGACGGAGTGCGCATGAGCAAACGTCACTGGGCTGCAAGCCGCCACTTTACGCCTGCTTTGCGTGCATGCAATGGCGCGTTTGCAAAGGGGGTCGGACAAAAATTATATTTTTGAATCCACCCAGGTGACAAACTTTTCACCACCTCATTATATACCTATTTTTCATACTTTATTCCATACAATAGAAATAGATATAAGGGATCATCTGAGACTTGCGGTACCATTCAAGCTTGGTACGTCAACCGTGACACTTCAGTTCAAATGGATTGTGTAAATATGAGTCATTAGACAGATTACTATACAACTCAACTCGGAGGTGGAGGAATTTCCAAAATTTACATTGGCTCTCATTATCAGAGAGGGCATGGTATAGGTAGTTTTCTCGGACGCCGGTCCGAGAAAACCGGTTTTCACCATCAGTCGAAAATGGAGGGGGGGGGGGGGTTTAAATTGGGTTTTGTATTCTGGTATATAAGACGCTCTGCTCAGCTGCTTTCAGTCTCTCGTAAAGGTCTCTTCATCCCCACCTTTACTCTTGAGTGAGAAAATGGATTATATAATCGACATACAAGGCTTTCGAGATATAGATAATCACTTTATACCAAAGGAAGTGGCAGTCGTTGCTGTTGATCAGAAATACATAGGCCACTGGATTGTTGAGGCACCATATCTCTTCTCTGAAGTACCTACAGGTGCAAAATAACAAAACAACTGGTGAACCTGTTTCCATCATGGATTTGAATGGTTCGATGGAGACATCCCACTGAAGTTTTTTATTCAAACCTTTGAGTAGTAGCCAAAACAGCATCACAGATTTACAAACGTGGTCGGGAAAAACCCTCGCTTTTGCGAAAAATCACCAGCAGATAAATCATCAATTTGGAAGAAGTAAGCTGCCCAGGCTTCAAAAAACTCGACGACAGGAAAGATTTCTGTTTTCACCATGGAGTTAGAAAAGAAGGAAATGTTTTGATGTGCTCTCAGAAAATGCGTTGAAACTTCGCCTCTGGCTTCGAAGACAACGGCAAGAAGAAATTCTCTGTAAACTGTCAAACAGAAAGTCAATGTACGAAACAACAATAATATCCATGAATTCAGTCCCAGATGGTGCTGAGGTCGAGACTGAATTTTCAAATAAAACAACTGATTTCAAGCCTTGTGGTTATGAAATTATGAGCATTAAACATGAACAGCCTGGAGATACTGCATGATCTTTAGGTTTTACAAGTGCTCACGATTGGTGTATACCCAGCAGATCAAATTCCCAAAACCTGGACAAGACAGGCTGCAATAGCCGTTAACACTGATGACCACACTCAGCCTGGTTCCCACTGGGTCGGAATCCATATCGACGGAAGCGGTAGAGGATCCTACTTTGACAGTTACGGGATACCGCCTCTTATTCCTCAACATCTTCATCGTCTACGTAGAAACTCCAGCCTCTACAGATGGAACACCAAACAACTACAGAGCACCTCATCAAATGTATGCGGTCAGTTTTGTATCATGTTTCTTCATCATATGTGTAACGGTGGTATTTTGCGCCATTTTACTGATATTTTTACGGACAATCTATTAGACAGTGATCGCCTTGTTGTAAACTTTCAATTTCATAAATTGAAATTGGTTAGAGCTACAAAATCTAAACACGGCGGCAGATGTGTTTGCTCACAGCGAAATAAAAATCGTTTATATTCGTGTGTACAATCATGTTTATCGAAACGAGCTACTTTGTACATTTTAGTTAGTTGGAAATCGTCAAATTTAGCATTTTCTCTTCGTATGGATCCCTCTCGTATTTGTGATGAATTATCTTGCTACCTTAAAAGTGTATTCTTACTTATAGAATAGAATTAAGAATTTAGATGTAATTTTTTACAACGTTTCTCAGGTACCTATCTGTTCATCTTTAGAATTAAGAATCTAGATGTGATTTTTTTATAACAAGAATAAATAAAAAACACATGTAACCAGGAAAAATATGTTTTAGTTAATTCACCTGTCCTTTAGCTTTAGTTACTTATCAAAATTTCTTTGAAGTCATTAAAGAAATTTTATTTTCTTACAATATTTGTATGAATCAATTTTGATTTGCGATTTTTAGAAATAATTAATTTTTATAATAAAAATTTCTTACTTTCAAAAAGTTAGGTTAGAGTGGTATGGCGAACCCGCCCCCTACCCAGTACCAGCAATGGCGGACCCGCCACTCCAAATTTCCGAAAGTGCCATTCATCCCTGTCGGACCAGCCGAACGCAAGCATTACGCTAAAGCGTAATGCCAAAGTAATGCTAAAGTAATGATGAAGTAATATCGCATTATAATTAATAAAAGAAACAAAATAAATCTGTAAACTGTTGCAATTATAGTAATACGTTAAAATTTACGCTAAATGGTCATCCCGTAATTGCAACAAGTTTCTTTTTCAGCGTTAAAAAATGAAAAAATAATGTGTCTGTCATTGCAGTCTGCTATCGACGGCTTCAAGAGGGTTGCCACCATACAGGGGCCCGACTTCAATGACAGCCACTTTGTTTTTTTTATATTTTTTAACGATGAAAAAGCAGCTTGTCGAAATTACGGCATGACCATTTAACGTGAATGTTAACGTATTATTATAATTGCAACAGTTTACATATTTATTTTGTTTATCCACATTGCGGTTTTAATTTTTTTTTAAATTATATTAAAATCTAGTCTTCATTGAAGTATAACATGATCTGTCCTATTTTTAATAGATGTCATTAAGATTGAAGTTGGAACCTTAACTATTTATAAAGGCTTCAATATTATATACATTTTTGTCTCTTGTCATACTTTAATTTATTCTGACTATGTTCGTGTGTGTTAAAAAAGTTAAAATTGAAATGTCTTTTACAATGTTGGATAGTCTGTATTTTAAATGATTCCATAAGTGTCCTAAATGTTTGGTATTTCTAACTAAGTTATTAATTTCATAATTTCAACTTTTTTTTTGAAAATGTGATTTTGTTGTTTCAAATTTCGGTAATAATTTGTAATTTAAATTGTGCCAATCATATTTGCTAGTTTGGTGTTGAATATGTGCTGGAATCAGGGCTTCTTTTCTGCATCTAATCAGGAATGTTAGTTGCTTCTTTAGATTAACCAATGTTCTATTAGTGTGTATCCAATTTCCTATCAGTTTTCTTGGAGTGTCACCATACCTCCTCAAGATGTAGTTGAAATAACCCATGATATCCCAGAACGTTACTGACCTTGATACATATACATATGTATTTACATACATATATGTATATGCATATGTATATTCAGTGCATTGGAGTATTTCCTCACTGTAAATTTTCTTCTACCGTTTTTTTTAAATAACGTAGTTATTCTTCATTAATAAATTAAGTTGGTCATACAGGTCACATAAAAAGGCAATGGATTCAGATGTTAAAGAATCATAATTTATTTGTCATATCTACCAACGTACGTTTCGACCTTATTGCACTGAAAAAAAAAGTTTTTGAATCAAAACAAATTTCTTTGATTCAAAGAAATGGTTGTACTGAATACGTCCAATCATGTATTTCTTCAATCCAAAGAAATTGTTTAATTTTATGAAAAACAAGAAATTATTGAAGCAAATAAATAATTTCCTCAGTCTGTGAAATATGATTTGAGCGAATGGACG
>CAKNWW010337510.1:2929-13484 GCA_932074435.1 Andricus kollari | reverse complement strand
AAAAGTATTTTTTTTAATAAAAAATAACAAAAAACGATTCTATAAGAAATTTCAATGCTTATTTCGGTGGTACAGTTACAATATGGGATGGGTGGACTACTTTATTTCTATTACTGAATAATTTGATTGTTTTTGGAAAGCATCCCTTAATGCAATCGATGATACCTAATTTACCTAAAGTATTCAGAGTGCCTCATCCTAAAACGGCGTAACCTAAATATTTTAACCATTCTTAACTAGTTTCTTTCGAATTACTGATCCTTCTGTCTGTGGTAATTGTATGCAAGATATTTTCGGTGTCGCCTAGGCTAATTCTGGCTTGCTTAAGTTCTCCGTGTGATATTGGTTTTGGAATTCGTACTAATCTTTGTTCTAACCTGTCAATGTCTTTTTGTTTAAAATTTATTTCGTATGTTACATTTAGCCATTGCGTCATATGAGTTTCATATGATTTTTCTAATTCTAGGGTATCGTAGCTATTGTACACTTTGCATCCAAATCGTGTAAGTTTTTAGGGTTCGGAAATTTTTTCTGTTTTGACTAAATCTTCGCAATGTATGTCTAATTCTAATGGTTTGGAGGGTACTATAATATAACCATTTATTATAGGTATAAAAGTTTCCTTGCGTAGCAGGTAAGGTGACTGATTGCATTTGTTTTCCAAGTATCTTTTAAGTAAACTGGCTTCGCAAGATTCGCTGTCTATTAACTTGACATTAGGTTGGTTTCTTCTACATATTTTATACACATCTACCTGTTCACATTTGTCAATGGTCTGTCTGCCGGTTGGCACGTAAGAGTCTCGGTATTTAAAGATCATGTCATAGTCGGGGACTATTGATATGTGGAATTTATTTACTTGTATCGGGATAGGGACTATTCTTTGCAAGGAACCTTCTTCTTTCTTAACTACCGGTATCTTCAGTATGTACGTAAATAGGCCTTGGATTACTGCTACGGAGAGGGTACTGATGTCTATAATGTGCTGGTAGTTCTCTTCTTCATTGTCAAAATGGTATCGCGTACGTTGAGTTGTCTCGAATTCTCTAATAGTTTCTTTCAGCATTTTTTGTGTTAAAATTTGGGGATGCACTATCCCATGCTTTCCGTCGTTTATGGTGTTGATCGCTGTTTCAATATCCTCATTTGTTTCACCTAATAGTATTGCTGTTAATACTAATTTGGAGTTGACAAAACTCTCATTTCTTGCAGCATTCAGTCCGTGCGTAATGTTTCTTACAAAATGTCTTTCCGTATTCTCATGAGCAGCTATCCATTTATGGCCCGTTGACGACGAGTCTAAGATTAATTTGAATATTTTTGTGTGATTTGACAGGATGCTAGCTATGTTTTTGTTCTCTCTATAAATTGTGTCGAATTCGGTGTTAATTTGATTCATGTCGGATTCGCTCAAGGTTCCGAACAAAGTTTTGGATATATCACCCACGAAATTCGCTGATTCAATTTTTTGACGCTGTTTGCCTAATAATTTGTGTAGGACACTGTTTTTACTAGCTAGCCTATTGTAGCGGCTCCTCACCAATTGGACTCCATAATAAGGTGTGCATTTCTTGTTACAGGCTAGTTCTGCCATAGTGATGGTGGTGTCGCTGGATTTAATCCGGTTTTCGGTGGATGTCATATTGATAGCTATAACCATTTTCCACTTTTCATGACAAAAGTGTACTTTAGAGATTTCCTCGATATAGACGTTTCCTTGAATTTTCTCGAGGCTGTAGTTAGCACTGATGATCGGTGTTAGGGCCAGCAGGAAGGTCCAGTGGGGTGTCATTATCGTCTGTGAAATAGGGCATTGTCTGATTTATATGCATTCGGATAATATTCTCCTTATCTCTTATTCGTAAATTATTATTGTCTGAGTAGTCAATGACTTAATAAGGGTCTTTCCAAGAGGGGTCTAGTTTGTTAGACTTAGTATTGTTAATGATTTTTACTGCGTCTCCTGGTTTGTATAGGGGGTGTTTGTGAGTGATATTTTCCTCGAGTCTTTTCTTCGTTTTTTCTGTTTCTATTCTTTCTCTAGGCCTTCGTAGGTTTTCTTCGTGTATCTTTTTCCACTTTCTCACTACTTTCGGATACGTCAGGCTTGGTGAACACGCTAACAATGATTGTATGTTAGCTTCTCTTCCAAACATAAGTTCAAAGGGTGAAAATCCTGTTGTTTGGTTCTTCATTGTGTTGATTGCAAAGGTAATAAATTTCAAATTTTCATTCCATTCATTGTTTCTTTCTGAGATGCTTGTTTTGATTAGGTTCCCTAGGGTGGAGTGCATTCTTTCGATGTTTTCGTTGGACTGCGGATGAAAAGCTGCTGTTTTTAAATGAGTGATTTGTAATGCTTTTTCAAACTGTTGCATCATTTCTGATAGAAATTTTTTTCCCTGGTCTGTTAGGATTGTTTTAGGTGTTTCGAAGATGTAGATGTAGTGATCGAGCAGCCCTTCTATTATTAAAGTACTTTGCTCATTAGCTATCGGGACTAACACCGTGTAGCGGGTTAATCTACCTTGTATGCTCAGAATATATTTGTTACCCTTTACTGTTTCGGATAATGTGCCGTATATACCTAGTGCTATTTTTTCATTGGATTTCAAAGGAATGTCTGGTATAATTCCCTGGGCTTGGTTTTTGATTCTTAAGGTTTTTTGCAATTGACAGTTGGGGCATGTTTTGCCGTACTTTTTAATGTCTTCATCCATACCTATTCATTGTCCTATTTTCTTCGCTTTTTTAACGGTATTCTTTTCCCCAAGATGTTCCGCATGCGCTTCTTTAATTCTCGGGTATTCTTACAGCATAGGTGAAATCCTAAGTGAGGATATAAGTCAGATAGGTATTCCATCATTTCCTGTATTAGTTCCTTTTCTATCGGTTTAAATAGTGGGTCACCGAATATAAATCTGATCAATTTTAGTTTTTTGCTCATAGTTTCATCGATGAACCAGCCTTGTTTCCAAACCAATCCTCTTCATTATATTTTGGCAGTTTGAATTATGAACTTGTTTCCTAGCGAGTTTTGACGTAACCTTTTTATCGCTCATACTATAGCTAAGACTTCTTTTTCTAAAGTGCTGTAATTTTCTTCTGCTATATTAAGGGTTCTGCTAATATATAAGAAAGGATATCCGGCCTGAGATATTACTGCGCCCAATCCTGGATTAGATACGTCGGTTGTTAGAGTGAATGTTTCTTTAAAATCGGGGAATCTTAATACTGGTGAAGTTGTTAATTCGTTTTTTAATGTTTCAAAAGCTTTTTCACACTTTGAAGTCCAGTCAGAAATTGTGTCCTTTTGAGTTAGCCTGGTGAGTGGTCTACCGATTGATGAAAAGTTCTTTATAAACTTCCTATAATATCGAGCTAATCCTAGGAATGATTGCACGTCTTTAGGTGTTTTCAGCTGCTTGAAATCCTGGATTGCCTTTATCCTAATAGGGTTTGGCTTAACTCCTTCTGCAATGATCAGGTAGCCCAGGTATTCTAGTTCTGAAGCTAGGTAATCGCATTTCGATGGTTCTTATTTTAAGCCTAATTGTTTTATTCTTTCTAGGACGGTCACTAAATTTTTATAATGTTCTTCTAATGTTTTGCCGAATATTACAATATCGTCAATGTAAACGAAACATTCTTTCCCAACTAGTCCTCTGAATGCATTGTCCATCATACGTTGGAAGGTAGCGGGAGCATTTTTTATAGCTGGGAGAGGGTATGCATCCTGGTCGATTTCTTTATTAATCTGACGATAATCTACTACCATTCTAAGCTTTTCCCCTTTTTTAGGGACTATCCATAGTGGGGAGTTGAAAGGTGATTGAGACTCTCTTATTATACCTTTTTTCAGAAATTCACTTGTTTCGTTAAGTAAGAATTCCTTGTGTTTCTCTGGTAGCTTATGGGATCTTAAGTTGATAATTTTCCCTGAGTTCACGATTATTTCATGTTCAGTTAGATTTGTACAGGGTAGTGGATCTCCATCTAAAGTAAAGACTTCTGAGTATTGAGTCACGATTTCTTTTATCCTTTCCCCAATTTTTGGTTCAATGTTTTTCAGGTTCAGGTAATTTTGAAGTTTTTCCAGTCTTGAAGTAGTTTAAAGGGTAATCACCCCCTTATTGGGAAAGATCTACGTCTCGATATCCTATAGACGTAATTCTGCTGAATTGGATTTCCTCTGGTATTTTGATGGGTTTCTGGGAATAGTTATAATATGGTATTTCTACCTTATTATTTTATATTGTGTATAGTCCATCAGGAATTTCTTTTTGACCTTCTACCCAAATTAGTTGATTTTCTTCGTCGGGTACGTTGATTTTACAGATTTTTGTTGAGTTTCCTGGTAGGTAGTCTCCCTCGAAATGTAATGGTAGTTTCCATTTGTCGATTATCAAATCAGTTTTTGTAACAGCATATCTGGGATATTTATGAAGAATGGCAATCCTATTATTCCATCGTCTAATAATGGGAAGTTTTCTTCTACTATGTGGAATAGTTGTTATTTCCCAAAATACTGTAGATAAGTGGCTTCCGTCGTTTGGTGGTGATCGTCTCCCATTGCCAATTTGTTATGGAACTTAAGGTTTCTTCGTCGGGTTGTAAAAGGTTTCTCTTAATTATGTTGATCGCTGCTCCGGTATCTACTAATAATTTGTATATTGATGCGTCACTTCTTCTTCTTCCATGGATTGATTGTAATTTTCCGGATAATTTAGAATTTCTAGTTGCCAAGCTTCTGCTTCCAGTGCTTCTTGCAAAGCTTTTGTTAGTGTTGTAGGTTTCATTGGTCTAACCTGTGACAATATATCGTCTCTTTAATTCATTATATATCTTTTGATCCCGCTGTTCTCTTCTATCTCTAGGGTCATTTTCCTTTTCGTTCCGGAATGGTATTCTGCTAAAAGTTTGAACCGTGTTTTCTCCCTGCCTTATTTCATCCAATTTAGCTCTTCATAATTCAATTGAGCTTTGTATTCCGAGGCTAGTTTCTAAAGCTGAGTATAATTCTTCGTAACTTCCTGTTGAGATGAGTCGTACAGCTTGTCCGACGTTTTCTCTACTTTTTTCAGCTATTACAAAATCGGGAAGTGAGTCCTGATTTTCACGGCGTAAACGAGCTCTTTTTACGCTGTTTATCCATTCATGGATACCGGCATCGTTAGTTCCATTAAGGATTTTAATCGTTCTAATCATATCCTTTGCTGGTGCTAGGGGAGTGATTCTAGGATGTTCTAGTGGGCAGCTCATTGGGTCGTTCCGTTGACATACTTCTTGGCGGCGGTGGATTCGCAATTGCAGTTTGCTGAGAGATTGGCTGTCGGATTTCTCGTCTAGGGACTTCAGTTTTTTTAGCGTCAGGATCCGAATCTTCGTCTATAAGTGCTGAATTTCTTGCAACTTGTGTAATTTTCCGTTTCCTGTTGTGATTTTCATCCTCAAGTGTGGCGAGTTTTTCCTTCATTCTGGAATTAACGAGTCTCAATACTTGCATTTCCAATCGCAATTGCTGGATGGGATCCAGATATAATAAAGAATTTGGTGCAGTGTGCGTTGAAGATTGTGCTCTCGATGTGGGTTGAGTGTTGTTGGAGGAGTTCATTACCGTAAAGAATAAAGGAGTCAGTTCGTGTCATGAATCAAAAGTCTCGCCAGTATGAACTATCGGTCTCGCTCCTGTTATCTGATAGGCGAGATTATGATTTGCTTTGGAAGTATAGTCTTTTAATACAGTGGAATTCAAGGATATCGTCTGTTGCAATTTCCCTCATCCCGAAGTAATGGTTTCTATTATTGTTGAGGAAGGGCAGTGCTCTGGAGCAACAGGAGTATACCTTACTGGAATTGCAAAACTTTGCCTCACCTAACGTGAAATAACTTTGATTTCACGTTAGTCCTTTTCCTCAGACAGCAAGGATTACTTATTCTCTATGCAATTCGATACGATTGGTTTTTTATTTAAATGCTCACTTTTTCTAAATTCGCTAGATGGCTTCATCCTCTCTGGTTAGCAGCTGGGTGTCCGTGGAGTTCCTCGTTGTTAACCTGGATGTGAGCGATGGCCGATGACTGGTCGTCGGTCTTCCTAGCGTTGTTTCGCAGATGCGTCTTCCGCCTGATCGCGGGCCTCGTTCAATTTTTTGAATTTCAGAAAACAAGGTTTTACATTGTTTAGCGGTTACTCAATTCACCAACTAATTTAACCACAGTTTTCTTACTTTTCAGGTTGTAGGGTCACCCGTAGGTAGATCCGGGGTTCAAGTGAATTTCGTAAAATTCTTTCCCTTCTCGTCTTAAATGAATTCCGTAGAATTACTTTCCAAGGTTCATCACAAGAATTGCTTTTATAGAATTTCTTTACTGTATCCGTGGATACAGAAATCTTGTGTGAGCTCGAAGTCTATCTCTGACTTCGAGCGTTTTATTTACGCTTATGAGTACAGGTATAGAACTGCGCTCCTCAGAGAGGCGGCGCTTTATATACGCTAATTAGACGTAGAGTAAGGGTAATTGTCATCTCGTAACCACCCGTATTTGAAAAATTAGAAAATTTATTATTCACAAATTAGTAAATAAACATTTATAATTCTAAAATCCTTCGTGATGATAAAGACATTTTTCAGTTTTTTAAAAATCATTGGAAAATGAAGATATATTTTAAATTTGTGAAAGGATTCTTACAAGATAAAGACATTTCGTCAGTTCTGTAAGGATCCTCACAAATTTTTTAAACAAACTTTTATTAAAATATATGGACAAGAACCTGAAACAATACTGATATCCTTGTTAAATTTAACAGATCAAGTATAAGTGGGCTTATTATATATCCAAGCACGAAGCCTATTATTAAATGTGATGCTATTTCCTCACTTTGTTCTTTTGATATCGGCAACTGTGACGTTTCATTGGTCAAATAAAGCAATGCTAAAAAAGTTCATGCTACACCGGATCCATACACAACTACTGTCACAGAAGCTGCAAATAAATTAAATTCTCTAGATTAAACAAAAAATATTTTAGCACAGATTCCTCTTGCCAACATTTAATGACCAGTATTAAAAGTAATCTAGAATTTATCTACAATTTCTGATGATAGACTAACCAAGTTCTCTACATTTGTATAATGAGAATCATATCTTTTTTATAACCTAGAGTAAGAGAAATGAAGTTTTGTGAAAAATAAAAGTCAAGACGAAGGAATTATGTCAATTTTGTAAAGATCCTTACAAAAAATAAGAACACTTTGTCAATGTTTAGAATATTTTGTTAATTTGGCCAGCGTCCTTGCAAAATAAAGTCATTTTGTCAATCTGCTAAGGATCCTCGTGAAATGAAGACGTTTCGTCAATTTCGAAACTTACCAAATGAATGCATTTTGTCCATTTTTTTCTTCAAAGGATCTTTATAAGAACTTTTATCAATTGTATAAGGTTCCTTTCAAGATGAAGAACTTTGATCAATTTTGTAAGGATCCTTAAAAAATGAATGCATTTCATCAGTTTTATAACGATCCTTAGAAAATGAAGATATTCTTCAATGTTTACCAATGATAAATAATTTTTCTTGATCTTTACAAAATAAAACGTTTTGACAGATTTGTGCGGCTTTTTACAAAATAAAGAAATTTTGTGAATTTGGGTCCGTACAATATGAAGTTATGCTGTCAATTTTTACAAGATGAAGACATTTAATCAATTTTACGATATTTCTTTCAAACTGAAGATATATCGTGAAGTTTCTCAAGCTGAAGGCATTTTATAGATTTTGTAAGAACTCCTACAAAATTAACTCTTGATCTTTACAAAATAAAGATATTTTTTCAGTTTTGTAAGGATCTTCACAAAATAAAGAATTAATTGATCAGGTTTCTAAGGTTCTTTTCAAGATGATGACTTCTATCTATTTTTATACTAATTATACACTTTTGTCTGGATCTTTAGAAAATAAAGGTATTTTCTCAATTTCTTCAAGACGAAAACATTTCAGAAGTTTTAAAAGGATTGGGGACCATATTGCAGTATTTTCCAAACCATATTTTCTTTGCGAAATAATTAACTTGTGGGATAATTTCCAATTCGCTATAATCTCAAAGTTCCGGGAATTTTCGTAACATGCCGTTATATTTAAAATTAATGTTGACAGAGAAGCTGTTGAGGAAAAAGACATTTTTCCTCGCTAAAGTTTAATTTACGTTTTTAATTAATTATTGTTGACAGAGAAGCTGTTGAGGAAAAATTAATGTTTCCTCGCTAAAGTTTAATTTACGTTTTTAATTTTGTTAAAGATTTATTTACATTTATTTTCTACGATTATTTAAAGCGTTTTCGTGGGGTTGATAATAGAGGAGATACAGTCATTGAGTATTAATTTCAGATTTATTCAAACTTTGTTCACAGGACAACAAAGCGGTAGTGCGTGTTTTTTTGGCGATTTTACGTGCACTGGTGTAATGTCGACTGACTAACGCTGGACGCGGCTCGGCCGACTGTCCGAGAACACACGACCCTTGCCGATGGGTCCACGAGTGTAACAACAAAATGTACACAGCTTCCACACCAGTTATAATCTTGAAACAATCACAAACAACGATCATAATTTAAATAAAACATGTATATAAAATACCATATAACAAAAAAATGGAAAGAAAAGCGACAGTCTTTTCTTTTTATTAATATATATAATTTGCTAGAACTCTAAAAAAATTATGATTGATCAGCCTTTTTCCCTGAATTCATTATTTCTTGAATTTCCTTCAAACTTTTTCCCCTAGTTTCAGGTGCAATGTAAAAAACTATTCCAGTTCCAATGACACAGAATGCAGAAAATAGGAAAAAAGTCCCAGAAATTCCAACAGTATTGACAACAGTATGATATTGCAATTTTACCAAAAAGGCAATAGCATCGTAAATAACGTAGGAAAAAGTTATTCCCAATCCTCTCACATCCGGTGAAAATAATTCCCCGGAATAGACAAAACCCATGCTTCCAATTCCAGGATTTCCAACCATTTCGTACATTGTTATTATGAAAAGAGGTACCCAACTAGCTGAAGATACATTCATCTTCGTATTAAATTTCAAGAAAAAAAATATTCCCAGAATTCCCTGGGCTATGGTAGCTAAAATTCCAGAGCCAAGAAATAAAACTTTTCTATCCACTTTCTCAACAATTTGTGTAGACAAAAAAGAACCTATAATTTTCACACCTCCAAAAACTAAAGTCGAATATTCAGCTGATAATGAAGGACTGTAATCAAAAATTTCTTTGGTGTATGCCATTATTGCTGCATGACCAGAGAGACATTCAGTTAAGAAAATCATACACACAATCATTAATGCTTTTCGATTGTTTTTCACATAAAACAAATTTTTTACTCTATTTTCTTTTTCTCCTTTATCGTTGCAGGTATATAGAGCTTTCTCTTTCTTTTGCGATAAATAGGAAGAGTCGGGCATGAAAGGAAATGTTAGGATAAAAATTAGAGGTACAAAAATAAGTAGAAGGTTCATTGTATTATATGGAAGGTAAGATCCAAGTAGCATGACAAAAAAAATTCCTGCATTTAGTGAAAGTTTGATCATAGCAAGAAAAATTCCCCTGATTTTTGTATCCCCAATTTCGCTGAGATAGGTATTTGTTGCACATAAACCTCCTCCATATCCTATTCCAATCATTATTCTTGATATGCAAAGCACAATCCAGTTTCTGGCTAGGAAGATTGAAACAGAGGCTGTTATCTGCGGAATTGATAAAACAAGGAGCGTTTTTTTTCTACCTATTTTATCTATAATTAGGGCATTCGAAATATATCCTAGGATCATTCCCACATTTACGAGAGATGCAATCCACGAACTTTGACTCTCAGATACTGGAAATTGGGATTTTTCGCTGGTTAAGTGAGGCAGTGCTGGTGAGGTCCATGAGACGATGCATCCATAGCCAATCACAGTGAGGGACGCTGAAACAATCCAAATGTTATTTTCATAGCTTTATGTTTCAATACTTATTCGCTAGAAACTACATTTTGCAGCGAAATTTATTAAGTGCAATTTATTATTTATTTATAATAATAATCTACATATGATCACAACTAATATATTCTTTTTGCAGTTTATGCATTCCATTCGCACCAATTACATTCCGTTCGCAGCACAAAGTCGGTTTGCAGAGATAATTTTGTTTTTTAATCCGTTTTGTTTTTAAATTGTTTCGTTTTATATTTAAAGCAATGAAAATTTACCAGATTCCTTAAATTCCCTAAAATGTCTGAAATCCCTGATAACCTGGAATATTCTGAATTTCCTGAATTCTAATTTCCTGAAATGCTCGAATCTTTTGAATCTCTTAAATTCTCTAAATTCTTAAAATTACTATCAAGCAGGAAGTAGAGGTACATACAGCTGGTAGGTTAAGAAATTTTTTGGAAGCCTGGAAAGAGATTACTACAGACAAATTTGTTCTCCAGTGCGTAAAGGGTTATAAGATTCCGTTTAAACATAAACCCCACCAAATTTTTCGGTCCAACCTCAACACTGGACAGACG
>CAKNWW010337505.1:806-14264 GCA_932074435.1 Andricus kollari | reverse complement strand
CATACATACATACATACATACATACATACATACATACATACATACATGCATACATACATACATACATACATACATACATACAGACATACAGACATACAGCCAGACAGACAGACAGACAGAGACCGACAAAATTTTATGATTTTCGGAATCTGTGAATGCCGAAACGTAAAGATCTGTTAAAAGCCAGAGATCGAAAATTTGGACGATTACATTGCACTCTCATGAATGAGAATGTAATTATAAGAGCAAATGAGAAAATGGCATGGGTAATACGCTTTCCGCACAACAAGAAATTGGCCGAATACCGTATTCCAACTGGCAGGCTCTTAATTATGAAATGACAGAACATGATTTTTATCATCGTATGCGATACGAGATTCGACAAATAATAAACTAATTCAAGTCAAGAAATATGTAAAACTAAAATACGAATATGTTGTTTTAGTTTCGAAGTCTGATTAAAAAATTAGAAGCGCAACTGATAATGATTACATTAATAATAGTTAAATTCTCCTTAAACTTGTTCATTTTGTGGGGTTTCGTAGGTTTCGGGTCCAAAACTGACAGAGGATCCAAAATTGACATGGGAACCAAAACTGATATAGGAACCAAAAATTGGCATAGGAAAAAAAACTAACATAGGACCCAAAATTGGCATAAGGCCCAAAACTGACACAGAGTCCGAAATTGGCACAGGTTCCAAAATTGAAATAAGGCCCAACATAGCAATGTGACCCAAAATTGACCAAGGACATAGGACCAAAAATATAAGCAGCTAAAACTACGGAATCCTTCCTTGTAGGAACTCGGCGCCTACTATGACTAATTTTTGTAAGATTATATGGACGATGGGTAGTAGATTTTTCTTGAGTTTGGATTATGTTTGCATAGATTTAGACTGTATTGTAATTAAATACTATGCGTTGATTACATTTTTAATCATTTTTGGTTACTTTTTCGTTGATTGAATAAATAAATAAGTAGAGTAATTTGTTGTCTCAGCTATACATTTTCTTCGGTGAACGTATGACTGATGATGTAATATGTTGTATCGGGCCTTTCAAAATTATATGTAATTTCACGTTGCCAAATGAGAGTTATTTTGATCTATAATAATAAATTACGTGGTTTCCTAATTGTAGTCCTTCTGAATATTTAACTTGAAGTTGTTGTGTTTCTACTCATTTTTGAATAATTTTGATTCATTATTCCTTTATTATACTGCTAATTATATACTGATTATTATACGTATAAAATAGTATAAAATCTTCGAAGTCAAGCATGAACTATGAAAAGATTATTTTTAAACAGCAACATTTAGGCGTCTATTTCCAATCTTTGCGATAATGCACTATATTATTTTCAATGCTTCAACAAATTTATAAATTTTCGAGATGAAAGATTACAATATTACAATTTTTAAATTGAACACTTGTTAAATTAGAAGTTAAATTATTTTAACGTTAAGTCGTTGTAAATGAATAATTTTTCAATTGTTATTTATACATCAAAATTTGTTTTGAAATATTTTAAAACATTCTCTTGAGAGTATATTTTTTACTAAAAATTCACTTTAAATTTCACCAGGAAACTTGAAGAAAAAATGTATTATCATGAAACCTTTCAAAATCCTTAAAAAGCTACATAATGTTATTTTAAAATCTTCGAAAATCTACATTTTATTTTACATTTTTTGAAATCTTCACAAATTTTCAGCTATTCTTGAAAATTTGTCAAAACTTCTCAACATCTCTTGAACTTATTCCAATTTTTTCCAAATTTATAACTGTTTAATTTTTATTTATTCATCAAAATTTACTTTCGTCTTAAAATATTCTGTTTAAATTAATTTTTCAAAATAAAAATCATTTAAAATTTCCCCATGAATATTAAGACAATATTTGTATTATCTTAAACCTTTCAAAATCCTTAAAAGCTTCAAAATGTTATTTAAAAACTTCTAAATATCTTCTCAACTTACTCGATTTAAAAAAAATGAATACATTTTTATTTGATATTTACACATCAAAATTCAATATTTTCAATTACCAATAAAATTTTTTAAATCATAACAATTAAACTTAATATTGTAACGTTCAATGTTTAGGTTTAGCTCTCCAAAACTTGAACGATTCAAGGCTTTCTGTTTCGAACAATCCAGTTTCAAATTGTTTAGTTTTGAATATTTCATTCAGAGCCGAATTTAGTACGGGGCCATGGCCCCAGGGCCCCCACAAATTCGAGGCCCCCACAAATGTAACTAGTCGGTATTAAAAATTTGTTCTTTTTCTTGATTACAAATTTTCAAATTGAACTCGTTAAAAATGGTATATTTTAGATTGAAACAACAGATGGTTTATAAATTTCCAATCGGAAGTTTACATTTGATTATCTACTAAGGTTTTAAAATTGAAACAGTTCAATTTTTAGCGTCAAAACCTGTAAATGGTTTAATTTTATCAGATTCAGAGTCGCCCTATAAAATGATTCAATTAATGTGCAATTTCGAATACACGAACTGCAGTTTAATTTTTGAAATCATTTTTTAATTTATGTTTACAGTTGATCAACTTAAAACATTTTTTGTCAAAAATTGTAGTTTCAAAAGATATTAACATTCTTTTTATTGAAAATGTACCCTTAAAAAGTAATATGTAAAATGGAAAATTTTCATGGTGAGAGATTTCAGAATTCCACATTGTCAACTGAATGATTTCATCATTGAAAAAGATAACAAATCGACTTAGCATTTAAAAAAAGTTGAAATCAAACTTATTTCAAATTGCATTATATATATGTTGTGATATGAAATGTGTGATATTTCAAGTCATTGGATATATTTTTCTTTTAAAAACTTGTAAAAACACCGGTCAAAAGTAAATTCACTGCCATTTCCCGCTCTCAAAAAATTCCGATCATCTCCCGGTTTCCCGGTCCGGCGGCCACCCTGAGTTATGATATTTCAGAAGATAATTATGCTTCTCGAATGATAATACGTATTTTGTGGTTGGTAGCTTAACAATTTTTTTTGAAAGAAACAATAAACAATATATAGTTCAATAATTCTGACCTTGAAGTCTTTGAATTAAATTTCTATAAAATACAGTAAACACATTTTAATGTTCTTAAGAATATTGATAAATTCCAAAATAGTAAGCTTTCTCCGAAGTTTTTGACTTCTTTTGAAATGTATTTTTAGACCTTACGTTTTAATTTTTTTTAATTAAACAACTTTCCATTTTTGAAATTATGAGGTTAAGGTAAACATCCCAGTAATCGTGACCTTACTCCCGGTAATCGTGATGGCAATTTTCTTGCCTTTTATGTCTGTAAATTCGTGAAGAGTAATAGTCTTCAAATATCCAATTCGTTTGAATTAAGTGAAACTTTTTTAGCGGACCTTATTCATTTGAATTTGCCAACACGAATTAATTTGATTGTCGGCCAATTCATTTTAATCCTCGAGATTTTAAGTCAAGCTCCAATTCGCCAGAATTAAAGCACGAATACAATTAAAAACTGGCCTATTCAATCGAATTCTTAAGGTGTAACTCACGCGCAGGGGCATATAGGACCTGTTTTAAATATATATTAATGATACCCGTAGCTCAGTGGTCGTCCCCTGGACTTATACACTTGGGATCGCTGGTTCGAGACTCGTGGCAAGCAATTTTTATTAATTTTTTCCGAAATTACCTTGACCACGAATTAGGGCGAATTGACACGCATTCAATTCGCGCTGGCTCAGTTCGTTTCAACGAATCAGAAAGCAGAATATGGGAGAATTTAAACATGTCAATTCGCCGCAATCCTCCCGAATTAAGTTTCTTTTTACTGAGATAGTAAGCTTCAATTATCTTATTCGAAAAATTCTAGTCTGGGTTTGGGGGGGGGGACTGCCGTGGCGCCCCCTCTGGATCCGCGCCTTTTGCCTTTTTCGTGGGGACGTAAGTTGTTCCAAAAAAATGGCAGTAAGATATGAGTCGGACAAGTATGATATGGCCTTGAAATGTTATAGAAGATATAAATGGTTAAAATGATATAAATCTACTTTAGAGTTCTTGAGTACAGTTTCAAAACTTTCGTGTGAAAACTTCCCGTTTCCCAACAGGCAAATGCATACACGTGTAAGTAGTGAAGTTCGCTCAAATAAATTCTATGCGGTACGGTAGTTTAAATCTGTGTTCCACAAGCGAAAGCGGATTAGATGATTAGATTGGAGCGTACGAACGTACAACTGTGACACGCGTAATCCGATGACACTAATGGCCTCATTATTAATCGAAGCGGATTATCAGATGGGTGCTTCGTCTTTCAGAAACAAACGAGGTATGGTCAATTTCTGTAAAGCAACTTGGGAAACTCGAACCCCTGTTAGACAAGTTACAAGGAAGCTTGGATTACTTTCACAAATTGCTGCCATTTTTCGGATCCTCGGTTGTGAATTCAGCAGACAGTTCCAACTTTTGCAATTTTTAATTTTTAATTGAAACTTCAACTTTCAGTTACACGAGATGATTGACATTCAAACGTCGGTTTTCTGAAATAAAATCAGTTTAAAATATTCAAACGGTTCTGGGGCTGACAGACGTTTGTGCTAAAATTAGAATTTTGCAGGAAAGATTAAAAACTGTCTAACTTTAATGAATTTAATTTTCTTTTGAAAAAAATACTTTCGAACTATTACTTAGATCTATCGAGCCATGATACGAAGATCCTGAAAGAAACAAGTATCTCCGAGAAAAGCTCTTTTCAATTGTGCAGTGCGTCCCCAATAACGAAAATATTGACACACAGAGAGTTGTATAACTTCTTTATTTTTTAATTAAAAAAAAAACAACAATAAAGTACTTTAGAGCTATTACTAAACTCTATATCTAGCTAGATCATAATCTTCTACAGAGACATGAGTTACATAGGTCAAAACAATTAGTTTCAGCGAATAAAACGCATTTGCTAAATTTGGATCTTACGCCCTTATGCCCCGGGATCCTTCAAATGTCAATAGAATTACTTTGAAGTGCTTGAGAACATGAAAATTAGTGATTTTATTTTACAAGTAAATCATCTGAGACCGAATCCATTTCAAATCAGACAGGGTTGAAATCGCAGAATCTATTGGGGACGAAATATATTTGGTCTTTTACAGGAAATTAGGCGATACGTATTTTTTGCATTTTCAAACCAAAACAACAAAAAATTTCGTAGAAGTTATGCGTATTTGAATGTTGTGCTTTCTACTTTTTCTCTGTCTGATTTGAATTAGACTCGGCCCCAAATGCATACTTCACACTTTTTCCCCATTTCTTTCTTTACGCTTTTTTTAAAAATAATTCCTCTTTCTATCCCCGTTTTCAAAAACTTTCCCTTTTTCCTCATTTTTTCGCTTAAAGGAATTAATACACGAAAAAAATTAGCATTGAATCAAAAAAGTATCGGTATGAATACGGACGATAGAATATGTTCATGATTAAAGAAAATTTATCTTGTGTGAAGAAAATATACCTAAATATGAAAATAAAGTTCCTTCAATCGATATTCGATATTTTCATGATTCAATATTAATCCTTTTTTCCATGTAGAACCAATAAAAAATCCAACTGTAAAGAAGCGTGTACTATTGTATTTTTGGTTCAGAATTCACCTCTTTTGGTTATAGTTTTTCTATTTGGTAGAAGAATTAAGTATTTTGTTGAAAATCAGTTTTTGTCTTTTAGTTGAAAATTAATTTTTCTAAAACTGAAAAGGGAACTTCTATTCATTTTTGAGTAAATATTGATTGTGTTTAGTTGAAAATTTAACTATTAAATTTGTGAATAAGAATTCATCTTTTTTGGTTGAAAATTGAACTACATGCTTGTTTGAAACTTGAACCGCTTTGTTCAACATTCATGTTATTGGTGAAAGATTTAGGTATTTTCTTGGAAATACGTTTTATGTGGTCATTATTTTTTTTTTTTTTGTTGGAAATTGACCAATGCCAGTATTGGTTGAAAATTGATAATTTTTAATTGAAAATTTAAAATTTTGGTTGAAAAATTATGTATTTTGTTGTCAATTCGTCTTTTTTGGTAAAAAAATTAATCTTCTTAATTGACAATTCAACTACTTGGTTGAAAGTGGAACTAATTTGTTGAAAATTCACTTGATTGGTTGAAGATTAAACTATTTTATTGCAAATTAGTTTTTTTTTAAATTTTCATCATTTTCGATTGAGAAAGTATTAGAATCGCCCGAAATTTCGCACCTGAATTTTTCAACAGGTTGTGAGACCCCCTGAAGCGGAAAATCAAGTTTTGCCGATGGCGTCTGTCCGGCTGTCTGTTAGTTTGTATGTCGGTCTGTATGTCTGTCTGCATGTTCGTGAACACGATAACTCTTGAACAAATGAACGGATCAAATCGAGCTTTGGCACACTCTTCTGGGTCCCAAAAGAAAGAACGAGTTCGTTAGCCGTCATTCCTTGATCAATGTTGATGGTTTTATCCATCGAAAATGATATACAAAAATCGAATAATCCAATTTTACGTCAAAGGACGACATATATGTAAAAAAGTTTAAGATAAGAATTTATGCCTTTTAAAATATCTAAAATTTCTTTTTCTACCATGTTTTAATAGAACTGGTCTTTTTGGTTTTATGCAAAAGACCTCCAACTTTTTCCTTAGACATTTTTTGATAGGACTTAAAATTTTGGTTTTATTTATCGAAAATACTATGAAAAAATCCCAAATTCAGGTTTTGAGCGAAACGATGAAAAATACGGGGAAAAGTCTTAAAATGGTATTATAGCTTTTGAAAAGTTCTAAACAATTTCTTATAACCATTTTTCATAGGACTTTCAGCTTTTAAACATCCCTTTAAAATGGTTTAAAACCATTTTTCGATAGAACTTGTCATTTTGGTTTTATCAATAGAAAATGCTATGAAAAAGATTTAAACGTTCAATATTACGTTTAAAGTCGCGAGATACGTTAACAGTGTAAAATAAGACTCGTAGGAGTTTTTGTTTTATCCATCAAAAATGCTATGAAAAGAATTCCACTTTTTATTGAAAAATTCGTTATGTCAGGGACATAAGGAAATTTTCAATAAAATCGTCTGCTCGAACTCGAAACAAAAAGGCTTTTCCTTTAATAATACTATATCTTGTTATTCTGGACCATCTTCTTTTTCCCCATTCCTTTTATAAATAATTTAGCACTTCTTTTTTTATGATCTCATACCATTTATTATATTTTGATTCCTTAATCATCCCCCACTTTTCTATTAATTTTCTTTCCTTCTCCCTTTTTTCCAATTTTTCATATCTTTCTCCAGTCCCTTCTTCTATATCTCTAGCACTAAATAACTCCCTACATTTTTCTTCCCATCTTGTTCATTCCATTGTCCTACAGTGGGTCCAGAGACAGTGTGGCAACCTAGCCGGATGCCACCATTCTTGGGCGGGATGCCGCCATTTTTAGTTGAGATTATCTATAGTATAGTATGTATATATATACTATTTAGCTATAGTAAATGTATAAGAAAACTGAGCCAATCAGCAAGTTGTAACTAGGTTGCCACACTGTCTCTGGTCCCACTGTACATTGTCCTACCTCTCCTTTCTTCTACCTCCTTCAATCGCTTTTTCGGTAACACTCCTTCTTTTCCTCCCTTTGTCTCAAGTTTCCATGCCCTCCTTCCCGCTCTAGTACTTAATTTATCCCTTCGCACTTCTTCTTTCACCATATGTAACTGTCCTCGAAGAAAGGAACCTAACGCGCGGTAGTTTTATTTTACACGAGGAGCGATTGAAGAGGCGGTGCAACACAGGAACTCCATAAGAGCAGGGCCTCACTTTGCAGTTTATTAACAACTTGAATGTTTCAGATATAGAAATAATATTTTTTATCATGAAAGAGCAAATATAAAACTATCAATTGGTATAAAAAACTAAACATTGATTTTTTCAGCATTAGGTCCCTTTTTTCGTGGACGGTCGCATATATCCAGACGTCCTCCAGTCCTCCCCTCCGGTCCACCTTATATACCTTTCTTGTAAACTCTCAATCTCCTTCCTTCCCTTCTATCCCCATATCTCTGCTCTATAGCCTCATACCGGCCATAGAAGCGTATCAAATCACCACATTCTCCTTCTCCAATCTTTTTTTAACCTACTTTCTCATATTTCCTATATCTGTTTCTTGCCGCTTTTTGTTAATCCTTTCTCTTATATAAGCTCTATGATGTCCATTTTATTGCAAGGTATATCGCAAATATTTAAACTCCTTTACTTCTTCTAACTTCAATCCCTTCCATCCCTCTGACCATTATATATTTATTCCCCCTTCTTTTCCAAACCTCATTATCTTTGTCGTTTCTAGATTTAAATTCATTTTTTTCCCATCTGAGTATTTCTCCAATCTTGCGATTAAGCCCGTCATTCCTTCCTTATCCTCCGCCATCAACACTATTTCGTCCGCGCATGACAGTGATATATGTGTGCTTTTCGTCTCTCTCATAATTTTCCATACTCTCTTCATTAAACCCTTTCGTATCCTCTTTTGTACCACAAATCTTTCTATCTCCACTCGGTCCACCAACATTGCTATCATTTTCCCTTTCTCCCTTTTTAATCCTTTTATTTACATCATAATGCAGGACATATATGGAATTTTTAGGGAAAAACCTTATATAATCGACTTCTTCCATACCATTTATTCAGAATTTTGTACATAAAAATGATAGAGTGTGCACCCTCCGTCATCCCTATATAAATTTAATTTTTGATTTTTTGATTTTTCAACATAACTATTATATAAATTTTTTAACTTCGAATAATCAAAATATTATTTAAATTCTACATACTTCGTCATTATAAAGGTTTTACTTATTTAAAAATGAGCATTCTAGTTATATTGAGAATGACTATTTTAATACATTTTTGAAAGAAATTTCGATTTTATCTATCCGTTTATGGTTCCAAAATACTAACTAACTATCTGCAAAATGTCAAAGATAATCTGATGAGGGAATCGGTCTGATTCCGAAATGTCAGTTTTATGTACAAAATTCTGAATAAATAGTCTGGGAGAAATCGATGAAATAATGTTTTTCCTTAAAAATTCCAAATTGTTATTTCCCAGATGTTAAACCAAGAATATATAGATCCCGAAATTTCTTTTCTTATCAGGACATATATGTTGTCCATCACCCCCATTCCTTTTCTAAACCTTGTCTGACTCGGTGGTTTTATCTTCTTTTCTCAACTTCTTTTTTCAATCTCTCCGATAAGACAGTTACATATACTTTATACAATGTTGTCATTAACCTCACCCCGCTTCCTTCACTATGACTACAACTACTCTTTCATTCCATTCCTATGGCCACCCCTACCCTCTCCAAACTCTATTGCACATTACCCATGCCTATGCCTTTACTTCTATCCCCCGTATTTCTAGACTTCATATGGAACCTCATTTATATTCTCAATCACTGCCTTTCTATCGCTTTTTTTAATTTCCCTTCTTTTTGGCTCACGCTTTGGCATACAAAACACTTCCTGGTCTGAATCCCTTTCCTCTTTGCTTTCGCTGTCCCCGTTATCCATCCCGCCAATTCCAAGTAACCTCTGCCTGCATCAACCTACGTAACTTCCGTAAACTCTGCCGCTACTGCGCTATCTCACCCTGCTTATACCGTCTCTTACTCAGACTTTATAGTCTGGGCTTTTTCACACGACTATATCCACAACTTGCGGACTTGCGCAAGTCATGAGTTGTGAAAATACAGACTTTTCCGTTAGCGGAAAAATCTCCGAATGGCGGTAATTTAAATGCTCGAATTTTTTAAACAGCAAATTTATTGAATTTCAATTGATAGGCAAATGTATTTAATTAACGATAATTGTGAAAGAATAACGCCGATGCATTAGATTTTCCAATGTTTTGTATGACTTTTTCAATAAAATAGTATTTTTGTGCACAGGATGTAAGTTTTTTGACATTTATAATTATAATGATTTTGCAAACAATTACCTGTACAAGTTTTGCGATATTCCAGCATTTCTTGTGACGCATCCATTCCTGAAAAAGAACCCAACAAAATGAAGTAGACGTTAATTACGCAATTTTCTTATTTTTAAAATGTCGGGAACAAACATGTTGATTATTATTTTTCACAAGCAACTATGTAGAGGTTATGTTTGCTGGGGTTATGTCGGCTACGCTTGCACAAAGACGTGCCACAAACCTTATAAGGCTATTGTTTGCAAAAGCATGATGTTATTATGTTAATAAATGTCAAAAATACTTACCTTCTGTGCATAAAAATATTATTTTGTTGAGGAAGCCATACAAAACACGACAAGCCCAAAATTCATGCACACAGAACTTGGAGAGAAATCAGATGATTTACATGTACCTGTTTCTTTTCATCAAAACATTAAAAAATCTATTCCGCAGACGGAAAAATCTTTATTTACAGAAAACATGACTTGAGCGTAGATACCTCTACGACTTGAGCAAGTGCATAAGTTGCGGATCTGCACCGTGACCTTCTTCCATGTTTCTCTCTCCCTGGCGCCACTAGTCGGCTGCCACCGGTCTCCCTACCGGCAGCCCACCCAAAACAGTCTCAATCTCGCAAAATATCATACAAGTCTTCCCTTTTATTACCTTCAATATAAAATTTTCCACTCACAAAACCTTCTATCATACTCCTCCCTTCAAATCACCTCAAATATTAATATAATTTCACCAAAATCGGCACCACACAATCACCGCTACCTGACACTTTCATGCCGAAACGGAAGTTTAAAATTAATCCTAATAAACTAAAAATCTATAAAATCTATTTTTAGCCATAAATTAATAATTCTTTAGTCGGAAGTTCAACTTTACGTTTTTCATTAGGAATTCGCTTTTTTTGGTTGGAGATTCAACTATTTGATTGAAAGTGGAAATACTTTGTTAAACATTAATTTGATTAGTTGAAGATTCAAGCATATTGTTGAAAATTAGTTTTTCCTTGTAGAAAATTCAACTATTCCATTATTGGTTGAAAATCTATTGTTTTTAGTAGAAAATTCAACAAGCTTGTTGAAAGTTTATGTATTTGGTTTTTTAAAAAAGTCACCTTTCTTGTTGGACAATTCAACTGCTTTGTGGAAGATTCATCCTTTTGAATTAAAAATGTATGTTTTTTGGTTGGACGTTTAGGTATTTCGTTAAAAATTCAACTTGTTTGTTGAAAATTCAAGTATTTCGTCGAAATTATATTTCTTTTGAGAGAAAATTAAACTTTTTCGGTTGAAAATCCAACTATTTTGTTGGAAATGCAATCGTTTTTGACCTGTAATTTCAAGCGTTTTATATCGAATTTATCATACCTTATTTTTCTCACTAATCACCCAATTTCCCTTGTTTTGAGGCAACTTTGGACTGTAAGGTCTGTTAAATTATTAAGTTTGTATGTTTCGTGTTTTATTTTAGGCATTTATAAAATTAAATCGAAAAAAATTTTGACTTTAATGGGGATGGGGCGTGCTCTTATTTGTGACTCCACTCTGGGAAGTTCAAGCTTTCTGTGATGATCTGTGAAGAAGATGGGGAGGGATGGAAAAAGTGTTTAAAATACCGTGACTTAGTTTTTGTACGGCCCCTAATAACAGACATAAGATAATCTTAACCTTACATAAATTTAAAATTATCTGATGGCACTCATAAAATATTGTTTCACGAAGAAAGAAGAAAATCACTATACATTAGTCCTCTATTGGGAGTAGTGGATTATAAAGTAAAAATGTATTCAAAGAATTGTCAGTCATACTGAATGTCTCATAGCTCGAAACGTAATTGAATGAAAGTAATTTCAATAAAATGCGAAAGTTTGAATTTGCTCTCTCAAATCATAATGCAATTCCTCTAAAACGCTTCCGTGACTAAAATTACCGGAGGTCTCTTGAAAAGCGACGTTCCGCGCATTGTGACAATTTACAGCGTAAGTGGACGTAAAAACCACGAAATGGAAAGATTAAAACCGTCACGTTATTTGTGCATTTTTTTACTCTCCCTTCCTATCTTTGTCATAAATGATTACTCCATTATGTCTACACAATTTTCGCAGTAATAAAAAGCAAAAACGTGCTTGCCATTGATAGTAATATTTTTCAAGGAAATTGTTCTTCTTTCAGTTATACCGCGGTTAAAATAGAGTGGTTCTGAATGATGTATAGAATAACGTGACAAATAAAAGAGAAAACCTTTTTAGATCAAAAAAATTGATCTCTTATTTATGTTCAGATAATCAGATAATTCCGAATATCAGAGTTGTAGGGGGGTCTAGCGATTGTGCGTGAAGTTTATAGTAAAAATTATATGCCAAGATTTTCAAAAATTTAGGAATTTATAGGATTTTCAATTTAAAAAGTCGACTTTCTTGAAAACACCATATATCCCAAACCGCTGATTAAATATTAATGATTTTTGTAGTTGTAGCGTATAATTTATAGGCCTTCTTAACACAATTAAAGAACAAATAAGTTTTTAAAAAGGGACAAAAAGAATAAAAAATAAAAAAGTAACTTTCGGGGATATTAATCTTTTAGTGCGGCCACGTGCATTTACAATCCATGCATAGCGACAGCTACAGTAGAGTAAAATAAAAAAATAAAGTTCAAAATAACTTTTATGTATCGCAGGCATGATTTACGTATTTTATCAACGTATTTTCAGTTCAGAAAGTAGCCGTTTACACAACAGGAGGAGAGAAAGCGAATGCGCCTGCGCGCAGACAAATAATGAGTCCATAACACTCCTGGGAGTATTATGGGCTCATAATCGTATTGCGCGCATGCGCATTAGCGGTCGCATGTGTACGATATGGCCGAATCAACCTCACCGCAAATTCCAGATGTCATAAATTTGTAAATTATACCTCTTGTAACATTATCAAATTCTCTCTAAGCGGGCATCCATTTTGTGTTCATCAATATTCACAATTTAATTATGCAGTTGGCTGATTTTAGTTCAAGATCTTAATTTTACTAAAAATTATACTAATTTTTAGTAATGGTAATGTTGCATTTCAAACTTATCTCAATGATTTTTATTTTCATAGAGACATTCGTTCAATTTGCGTTTACTTTTTCCTGTCCAGTAAATTGCAACCAACGATATAAGTTGATTTCAATCCTGATAGGATATTCAAAGTAGCCCTAAACATTTGATAACTAATTTTGAAAATTAAATTAAGAACAATTTAGTCAGATTAATTCTTACAATAAAAAAACACATTAAAATTTAAATCGTTCTTAGACGATAAAAGTAAAAGATTGTGGATTCACTCAAGGGAGAGATGATTGCGTACTATTCTGATTTGAATTTGATTTTGGAAAAAGATGATTTTGTTATAACTTGGATTCTCCATTCTTGCTTATTTTTAGTTATTCAGATAACAAAACTTTCTTTGCACAAC
>CAKNWW010337403.1:1179-11784 GCA_932074435.1 Andricus kollari | reverse complement strand
TACTAGGAATCCTTTTTTCAATAAATAAAACCTATAAAAAATCAAATATTTTATTGGAAAATGAAATACGTATTTATGCGAGATCCTTATCCTTTGAATTATTTGGAGCATAATGAAAACATTTAGCCAAGTCCGAAACACTGGACGAAAGGTCACAAATTTAGAATTATTTTTTAAATTATAAGAAGCCCCCCATATTTTTAAATGTTGAAACCTTTTAATAAGTGTGATCAATTCTGATTCAGATTATCAATCATTTTTTTATACGACGCGTAGTTGTTGTTTTAATTATAAATAATGAAATTGATAATAAAGAATTGCATTTTTGGACAAATGACGCAAGCTCAGAGAAAAATGTAAGGGCAAAAGTTACTCATCCAAAAAAGAAGTTTGAATTTATTATTAATTTTTTATAGAAATTGTACTTATTTTCAGTCATAAATTTCATACTATTTAGTAAAAGTGTGAAGAATAGAATAATGAAGTTACAAAGCCATGAAGAATGGCTTCGGTAGAAAATCCAATCAACGCTTATTTTTAGAAATAAATCATTTCCAGCCTACTTTTTCACCTTGGTGTTCTAAAACGACAAAATTTAAATTATTTTTTAAAGACCAATAGAAAACTAAATAGTCAAAATTCAAAAAAATAGCGAAATTCGAGCTTTCATGAATAAACAATAATTTTGTAGGAAGTGCCCTCAAAAATTGAACTATGACAGAGCTATTTATTGAAAACGAGCGAAAAGTTTCTTCTTAGCAGTCTATTGCTTAATATATCTAAATATATTTCAGGATAGCTTCTGTTAATGTTCCAGTTGAGCAAAAATTTCTAGAATTAGATATTTCATAGTAAATTATTTTTAAAAGAATCAGTTAAGAATTGCGACCAGCAGATAAATTTGTCTTCGAAAACAAATTCCTAAACCACTGTGACACGGAAAAAATATAATTAATTATAGTTTCTAGAATTCAAATATTATTTTTGAAAATAGAAAAAGTTTCTACGTATTTATTTAAATTTCATCACTCTAGCGATAAGAATAAAACATGAAGGCGACGATAATAAAGTGCTAGGAATCAAATGCGCGGTGAAATTTAGGTTTGAAACTCAGATTTTTATCGTAGCGCTATTCGTAAAAGTCTCATTCTAATTCACAAAGCTGCCTCTCTTCAGGAAACTAAATTTCTTTTCTTGGACAGATATATGAAATATATTTATAATCTTAAAAAAGCTTTTAAGCTTTCTAAAAATAAGAATTTCATCGGCATACTCTGCTTCCACGGTTTCTACCTACTGCTTATCTACAATTATAATATTTACAGATGACTTATATCTACTTCATCTCGTTATTACAATCTTCCATTCTTCATTCCTCTTCCTCCTTCCTTCTCTTCTTCTCCATCCTACCAACACCCACTTCACCAGTGCTGCTCCTCGTTTGTCTCCCCTTTCATGCATCAATACCTCCATGCTCATCCTGCTCCTTGCCAGCCCCACGCACTCCTGAAACCAGTGTTCTACTCTTGCATCCTCTCTCCAACACGGTTCACACATCCTCTTTTCCCTAGGACTGATTAAAACCCTTTATTCGCCTACATCGCGTCCTCGCTATAAGCAAATGACTTTCTTCCTCTCCTTTCTCACATAAATATTGCGCTCTCACCTTCGGCATAATCCATACATAGTTCCCGTTAAACCTTGACCCTCTTATTCTCTTGCCCGCTGCTGTTTTCTCTTTCTCCATGCCGTTTTTCTTAACCATCTCATATACCTTCCTCCTTCGCGCATCCTTATCACTTCATCTAAATGCAGTCCATTCGTTGTAAAATATTTTTTACCTTCAACCACCATCTTCCCACCCCGTCTCCTGTTCTCCTTTTCCCACCAACACTTCCTAACCGACTTACTTCTCCTATCTTCCAAAAAATGTTCCTCCTATATACACGCCCCACTCCCCGTTAGAATCCCTAAACTCGTTCTCCTCGCCTCCTTTTTCACAATATAATTAGGCGTGTTCCTCGCCAAACCAAGTGTCCACTTTGCATACCCCTTCTGTTTTCTATTAATCAATTTACTTTTCTTCCATCCCCACACCTCTACTCAATACATTGCACACTCATCATTAGTGTGTCAAACAATTTCAATTTCTTTCCAAAATCATCTGCGAATAACTTCTTATTCAATCGCCACACCTACCTCATCATCATATTTGCTCTGCTCACTCTCTCTTTTATGCAAGCCTTTACCCCCCTATTCCTCCAAACGAAGAAACCCAGCTACACAAACACTTTTTCCCCTTGCATCGCATTTCTTTTCCATTTCCACCCCCTCCCTTATCCTTTCCACCTCCTTTTCTGAACACTATAACCTTGAAATTTTCCGTACTCATTTCTAACCTGTTCTTACCCAGGAATTATCTCAACCTATTCATCATCACCTTCAGGGCATCCTATGCTTCATAATGCCTGATATTTTTATTAAATATAGGATTTTAGGTATGTCTGTTTTGGATAACATTAGATAGGGCTTTAATAAAAAACTGATGAAGGAAAAAGTGTCAGATTTTACAATGGAAAGAATCTGATAGATATTCGCGAGAATTCAGCACACATAATTTCATCAAATTCTAAAGGAAAACTGCTGATTAAGGAGTATGTAAGATTTCACGAAGTAGTAAGTAGCTTCGAAGTCCAAGCTTTTTCCAGAAAAATAAGCGATCTGGAATCTTGCGTTCAAGTCATTTCCAAATATCGCAAATTCTTCCTGAAATCTTAATTTAGTTATTTAAAGTCACGAACAAATCATAGTCATAAAATCTGAACAAGAGAGACAAATACATAATAAAATGAAAATTTCAGCGAAGCTAAAAATTGAATGCCAATCACAAAGTAATATAATAAAAAAACAAAAGTATTACTACAAAGAAACGTTTATGCTGCAAACAGAATGTATAAGCTCGGTTCTCCTGTAGATTATTATTAGTAATACAGAAACATTTATTCTTAAAAAAACATCTAATCGTCTCTTTTTTCTTGCAGAATCAAGTTCACAGTTTGATTGTTTGCCTAATGGCGCACCTATTTTCGGTGTTCCTCGTGGTGGCCCATCTTCTTCTTCTTCTTCTTCTGGCAGGAAAAATTCTTCTGCCAGGACCGTTTCCCCTGCCAATTCTCGTCTTGCAAGGTCTAGGTCGCCTTCTGCCAGCAATATAGCTCCACCTACGAACCTTCCTTTTTCTGACGTGGTGGGATATAGACTGGACGAGCTTCAATTTATACGGCTTATTTACAAAAGAAATCCGAACCGGATTTTCGAACTTAGAAGATACACTTTTCCTGTGGATTGACGAATTAAAGTACTTGTAGGAAATCATGCCTTTCCGCCGCATCTCACATGATTTTAGAGTAGAGTGTGCAAATCAAAATGTTGACGTGTAAGTTACATTTCAAGTCACTACAGTAGCTTTTCCAAATAAAAATATTGTTATAAGTCACTTCCTTTGATAAATGAAAACCGAGGACCCAAAGATTTTTGGATTTTATTACATTTTTAAAACTTCTTTCGGTTCACTCTGTGATCTCTTCTGAGTAAATAGTTCATTATAAATAGAGAGCAAGGTATAATATGACATACTTTATACCAGATAAAATGACCTGGATAATTTCCAGAGGATCCTTGATTAAAATATCTAAGAAACGAAGTATTTTTAATAAAAATTGATATTAGACTTATGAAAAGATGTATGTGATAGTTTGAACGATGCGTCCACGAGATTTTTTACAATAGATATTTTATGCTGAATGGGTTTTCTGAAAAAAAATTTGTGTATCTGTGTGAATAAGTATCCTTTCTGTATCATCAGGAGAATGATACAAACTGTTGTTAGTCCTTTTAACTTTTATGTTTCTAAACTCAAATGAAGTTTTTGCTTGACTTTTCGACACTGTTAAAGCTTCTATAAGTATTAATCAGAGAAGTAACAGGCACCACTGGAGAATTTGGTTCATGAATTTCAGCAATTATAAACAATTTCGCAGACCGATGGTTTAAACTATCACAGGAACCTTTTCAGAAGTGCAATATGAAGTTTATTAAAAATATGGTGTTTCTTAATAATTATATTGTTTCTGTACTATTTCATGGTAGTTTGTCTTTTGAGGAAAAAAGAATTTTAAATGATTTAAACATTAAAAAAATATTTAGGATTTATTCTAAACTGGATAAGTTTATAAAATTAGGAAAAGATCCTCTTAACATTTTTCAGCCTACTGGTGTAGTATATAATATGGTTTGTTTAAATTGCGATCATTCGTATCATGATAAGTTTAGACAGAGTCCAAAGAACCATAAAGTTATTGCTGAACATCAGATTGAAACTGGTTTTCAATTCGACTGGGAACATATTTTGGTTTCAATTGTCTTTCTCGCATATTCTGAGTTTCATATAAAATCAACAAAAAAATTCTTTACATTTACAATAGAATTGTTTTTCACACAACAAACTCGAGATACGAATTTTTAGGAACATGATTCTTTCAACAGAGATATTGTTCTCTAGATTTTAAACATTTGATTCAGATTATTTAAATCGCTCTGGATACTTAGACCAACTCCTTTTAATACAAAATCATAGAAAACCTTCTGCGAATTTAAAAACGTTGGTGCTTATCCGAGAAACGTCTTCTTTTCAGGTCCGGGTCTTCTGTTTTAAGGTGCATGGCTCGACCTACCAGGCTTCCTTCTTCTGACGCATCGATATATGGACTTGACCAAATTCACTTTATTCTGCTTACTTCCATTAAAAATCCAAACCAAGGATTTAAATTTCAAAAATACACTTTTCCTGCAGATACACAAATTTTCTTGCTCGAAGGACCGAGTCATTATGTGCCGATACCAAAGCAAGAACACATTGTATTATCAACATTTTCTGGAGACGTCTTTGCAATATTGGAGAGTAGCACCTGTCTTGCTGGAATATATGCATTACATGCCTCACATTGGCGGTAAAGGACGAGTAAAAGTAGACTTGCAAAGTGGAACGATTACCCCATTGACCACAGATGAAATTTGAGAAGCTCCAGTAGGCCGCTTTCGGCCCATCTTAAATTATTTTAGAGTACAGCATGTTAAATACAATCATCCACGTCATTCAATGAATTAAAAAATTGTAAAAATAAAAAAATATGTTTTTGATCCAAAGCCATCTCTAAATGCTACGCGTAAGTTGTAATTACACTTAGTAATAAAATCTCAATGTATTATGGTTTCCGAGGCTTCTATATTTTGTCCCAGCTGGTCTTTTTCGAAAGCAGATAAAAAGAATCTCTTTAGCTTCCTCACACAAACATTTTTTTAAAACTATTATAGGATTATGATGAATTACTAACAGTAACATTCCTGTGACAGAAGGTCACTTTAGTACATGTGGTACTCAATCCAAATCAATGCTCTAAATTTTGTTAGAAGTGTTAAACCATTTTTATTTGGCATCTGGAAATCGACGACGATAATCTGCTTCGGTTTACATGTTGTCAAAAAGGGACAATTGTTTAAAAAATTTAATTATTTAAACAATGAAAAACCGTGGCATAGAAACTAAGGGAATATTCATCAGAGAAATAGGTTTTTATGAATATCGAAAAACGGTGGAAAATTGTTAATGAAATATGCAGTTTCTGTTCTTCTCCAAGAACCTATTTCAATGCTTTTTTCTTCACATCCTTTCTTTACTTTGCATCCCCAATATTCTTCTGTATTTTGCTATTTTTCATTTATTACATTTTTTTTCAGAATTTGAAAATAATCTTGGAAATGATTTCAAAAAATATTTCAGTGTTACGACTTACGAAAATGTTCGGACTTAATTTAAATATGAAAAGATTTCAAGAAATGCATGACAAAATTTACATGTTTGAAGATTTTAAAAGAAACATTGAAGCTTTTTAAGGAATTTGAATTGTTTTCAGATGATAATTTTTTTTCTAAAGATACCAGGAAAATTTTAGTTTAATTTTTCATTTCAGTCCAATTCCAAACATATAAAAAGATATTTCAGGATAGCTTCCGGTATTTTACCAGTTAAACAAAAATTTTTGGAATAAGAAGTCGTAAACTAACTAGTTTAAAAAATCAGTTAAGAATGACGACCAGCAGCGAAATTTATCGGCGAAAATACATTTCGGAACCACTGTGGCACGTTAATAATGTAATCAGTTATTGTTTCTGAACTATTATTGATGACATAAAAACTGATTTACCATATATAAATTCTTATAAAACACCACGATATTAATTTGATGCACTGATAAGCAAATTCTTTATTCACGTACAAATAAGTTTTTCCTCTAATTGCCAAATATGAGGATCGTTTATACTGTGGTATTTTTCTCGCGGCGGTCCATCGTCTCCATCCGGCAAGGTCCAGATCTCCTTCTGCCAACAATGTAGCTCTACTTACCAAGCAAAGAAAGCCGGATCGTCAACGTAAGCTAATAGCAATATTTCCAACATATGGTCTATTGATACACCTCTGATACCTCTGGCATACATAAAATCTTTCAGTCTGCAATTAAAAATGTAAACAATGTCGGACTGAGAACCTCCCACTGCATGACTCCTTTCGTTATATCTACCGATCCAGAGATGCCCTTATTTCTCTTGATCGCAATATTAGCTTTAGAGTAGAAATCTATTACCAGTCTTCTGAATTGTAACCCACAACCTGTCGAGTATAATTTGTTCCATAAGGTATTATAACTGATTGATGAAAAGGCTTGTTTAAAGTCAATATAGAGTTGCATGTTTCCATGCTAAGCTATTAGCCTTTTGGAAAGATTCTGCGTAAATATCTTTGTAACATAGTTATTAAGGCAATAGGGCGGTAGTTAGAAGAATTAGTGACAACCCTTTTCTGGCGTATCATTCTAAGAAATGTTTGAGATCACGATATTGGGACCTTTTCTTCATCAATCATTTTATTAAATAACGAGTTCAGGTTCTTACCATTTTTTGACAGCTTGAAGCTTGAAGTAGTTGCCTCAAGAGTTACATGTGAATCAAGATAAGAATTTTGAAAATTATTAATGATTATTAAGTCAGAACTTGGTTTCCAAACTGGGTGAAGATATTTCAAATACTGTTCCCATATGTTTAATTCTATATCATCTTTATACGAACGTTTGCAATTATAGCTATTTACTATATTCTAGAATTTTTTAGATTCGATTGCATTCGCGAGAGAATCTGATAAGGAATTCTTATAACCTTCCTTCTTGTAATCTAATATTTAGCATGTGCTTTTTTACAATTCATATAAATCGATACAACATCAGGATTGAATTTTTGCTGTTTTCAAATATTAAGTACTTGTTTCAGCTCTTTTTTACTCGGTCTGCATTGTGCATCAAACCATAGCTTTAAAGGACTGAGTTTTGAAGTCGGTCTTACATTCATGTTAGGTTCTGTCGCTATCTCTTTAAACGCATTAATTAAATAATTTAAAGGGTGATCCATCGGCCAGATTGCAGAGTTTATATTTCGCCTAATTTAAAGTCGAGTGATGTAACAACGTCAAAGCTATAGGAAAATGATCCGATCGAGTTGGAACCCTAAGAACTTAAAAATCCTCCATCGACTGAATTCCCACACTATTAAACCAGGCAAAATTTATGATTAAATACATTTTTTTTATCAGGAAAATTGAACATTGAGCTGGGCAGACAAAACAATCGTTTGTTTAAAGCTTTGTACCATTTGTTTTCCCCTTTTGTCGCGATGAGGGGCCAGACTTGTTCTTAAGTCATACAGATTCAAATTCTCACAGAGAGTTTCCTCCTCTAATTGATTCATTTTTTGAATTTTACCGTTAGAATCCCCTCTCACAATTGACGATTATTCCGGGTATTTCATGGACAGGTCAAAGATTATTTCATTTATATTGTATAGAAAATTTTTAAAATTAGAATCAGGGATATAGTATATTGATCCAATAACTATATGACAACTACTAACTTCGACTTTAAGAAAAATGTAATCCTCTACCGCACATATCTAGTCATTGAAACTATATAAAGTCCTATGCAGACAAAAAATTATCAAACACAATGAGTTACAATGTCAGATATTTCTATCAAATTCTATCCTTTGCGTCGTCGTTTAATGTTCCATCAAGAGTTTTTAATTGAAACGCTATCGAACATTATCAGCACAACACTAGTTTTACATCCTATAATTGAAATGACGAAAAATGCTATCAAATTCTATTTGCACAGAAATCTTAGAATTTTCTATCAACAGTTTAGCAATAAAATTCTACCAAATCTTTTTGCTACAGGACTTGTATTAAATCCTATATATTGGAATTTTAAGTATCTTTATTTAATTTCAATTATTAGCCAACAGAAAAATATAGACGGACTAAAACCATAACCTTTTCATACTTTCATAAGTGAAATTACTTTTGAATCAATCTTTGTGGATATTTGAAGATTTTATCCAAATGTACAATTCCTATCAACACTAGAACAACAAAAGCATCACAAACAAACCAAGTTCATTCTGAAAACAGAATTTATTTGATGGGCACTTTTGTAAATTCTTCTTAGTAATGCAAAAACATTCGCTCTTCAAAGAAATTGAATCGTCTGTTCCTTCTTGCAGAGATAAGTTCACACTTTGAATATTTGCCTAATGGCGCCACTATTTCTGGTGTTCCACGTGGTGGCCCATCTTCTTAATTTTTCGATATACAAGTTCCACTTGCCAGTTCTCTTCCTCCGGCCAGTCCTTATTCTCAGCTCAGGTCTTCTTCTACGGTCGAAACTTCTCAACGCGCAAGGTCCCGGTTTCCTCCTCTCAAATATAGCCGCACCAACCAAGCTTTCATTTCATTCACTCACGCAAATAATTTTTGAAAAATATCTGTAGGCCCGGTCGGGCCTCGCTACCAAATAAGGCGATCAGATTGGGAGGACTATTCTAAAATTATCGCTATCCCTATACCTTATTCATAGATAATACTTTTACAAATGATGACTATTGATCTTTAAGCCACAATTTCTAATAGTATAATTGCCAGCCTACTATTTCACTTTGGTGTTCTAAAACAAAAAAATTTGAACTACTTTTTGAGGACCAAAAGAAAGCTAAATCGTCAAAATTTTAGAAAAATATCAAAATTCAAGCTTTCTTAAATAAACAATAATTTTTTGGCAAGTGTCCTGAAACGGAAAAAATGTCATTAATTATAGCTTCTGGAATTCAAATAATGTTTTAAAAAAAAATACAGCTTCTAGGTATTTATTTAAATTTTATCACTCTAACGATAAGAATAAAAAAGTGAAGGTGGTGATAATATAGCGCTAGGAATCAACTGTTTGATTAAATTTATGTTTGACACAGAGATCTTTATCGTAGCGCTATTGGCGAAAGTATTATTATCATTCCAATAGTTGCCTCTCTTGAGGAAACTGAGTTTCTTTTCCTTGACAGATATATGAAATGTAAACATTAGTATCTTGGCTGAACGAGTTTAAAGCATATAATGAATGAGCTATTGACTAAGATAACATACATAAACTTCAATTACGCACTAGAATATTAATTTGATACACTGTTAACCAAACTCTTTATTAACGTATAAATCAGTTTCTCCTCTAAATGCAAAATATGAGGCTCGTTTATACTGTGCTCTTTATCTTGCCGGTGATACTTAGTTCTATTGGTGAATATAATACTACAACATATTTATAGCCTGGAAAAATCTTTTAAGCTTTCCGAAAATAAAAATATCTGCATCACAATATGCATTCAATTCTAATTGTTATTATTCATCAAACTCTACTGACGTTTTTCCGAAGAAAAAAAATGTTTAGTTCATCGCGAAGCTAAAAATACGAAATTCTTTCTGTGCGTTAATTTGTTATTCTAATTAATCTTTGAAAAATAAGTATTTAGTGTTCATAAATGAAGATCGAAAATAACTTGGATTTTTTTCGTCTTTCGATCTCGAGAAGACCAAAATTGTTTTTTATAATATCAGAAGTCAGGAAGGTTACATGAGTGGAACATAAAATATCTTTATTTAAAAATACTACTGTACAATTATTAATTTCATATTTTTGTACAAGTTTGAAGATTTGTAATTGATCTTTGCGAACCTACTTTCACATTGTTCATATATTTAAGCTTTCTATAAGATATAAAATTGGGTCTATAACGTTAAAGGATTTACAGTTCACACACACATACACACACTTCGAAATCGGATAGCTTTAAATAAATTATTTAATTTAAATTATTTTCTATCCGAATTATTTTTATTCTTTAAACTTTATTTGAGTTTGGCCTAAATGGGTACGAATTTAATCTGAAAGGTCAAATATGCAAGAGTAGGTAACAAAAAACTTCTGAAAGTTGTAAATAATTCATACTAAATTATTCAGAATAGTTATATGAGCTGTGCAAAAACCTAAAACATTTAATAAACCATCTATCAAATTCTATTCATATAGGAAGCCGGAACGTATTAAAAGCCTCCATGTACCCACATCGCGACCTCGCTATAAGCTTCTGACTTCCTTTTCCTCCTTTCTCACACAA
>CAKNWW010337395.1:842-12761 GCA_932074435.1 Andricus kollari | reverse complement strand
CTAAGAATCTTTATTTTCATTACTTCATCCCGGTTCCACAATTTGCCGGTAAGGCCATTTTTGATGAGCATTTTAGGTAAATTAATTAATTTCCGAAAATGCTCATTTAAAACTCGGTTGAGCTCCGCGGCTGGGTACGAGCCATTCGTCTGAGAGGGAAAGAGAGAGAAAGAGAGAGAGAGGAATAGCATTGGAAAGTGGGGAGGACGCGCGCGTTGGAGTGAGAGAGAGACGATGGCGTACGTGACTGAGCCTGCCGCGATGTTTTGTAAACACGGCCTGGGCACGTGCTCGCAAGCTTTCGTCACTCAGCCGGGAAACTTTTCCGGCCGTTAACAGGCCCATTCAGGACGAGATGGAAGGGCCTTGCACAAGCGATGACTCATTTAGGGTGGGCAAACTCGTCGTTTCGAATCCCGAAAATCGGCAATTTGTCACGTAGGACTTTCAACTCAGATTTTCATACGAAAATTTGAGTGGAAGATCGCGTAGGCTATTGCTAGGATTTCCGGTGTTCTCAATTCCTATGTTTGACATACAACAATCATCACTCATGATTTGGTTCAGCCAAAAATATTTGAAGGTGTATTTTTAGGTGTGACCGTTGAGGGTTAAAATTAAATTATTGTTTCGCAAATTAACCTATTTTGTTGTAAATTCGTTTTTCTTTTTTGTTAAAAGTTAATTTTTAAACTTGAACTTTAACGATTCCATTTTTGGTTGTAAAATTACCTTCTTTATTTATAAATATAACTATTTGATTAAAATTCCTGTCTTTGTTTGAAAATCCTGAGAATATAGGCCTAAATTCTTAATTTTATATTCAAAAAGGCTTTAGTATAGTTAAAATCGATTTACTAACGTTGATTTCAAATTACAATAAATAATTATCACTATACTTGGTTTATATTTTTAGCATGAAGTGGCTAGTAACTCTATTGGGGTACCCTTTATTAACAAAAATATTTTCGCCAATATAAATTTTTTTTTTTCGAAAATTTCTTTGTGCAAACTGGGCCACTTTTTGTTATTCACCCTTATCTAGTAATAAAAAAGTACTATCACCCATCAAATAAGCAAAATTTAACCAACCTACTTTACTTCTCACTAAAGAATTTCAATTTCAAATCTAGGTTAAAAAATGTGATAAACCTTTAATTTGAAAAAAAATTAATTTTGTGTTGAAAATTCATATTCTCGGGATGAAGATACAACTGATTTGTGGAAAATGTCTTTTTTTTGGCTTTAAAGTTCAAAACTATGGTAGAATCCGTTCTTCATGGTAAATATTATTATTTTGTTTTAATCTGAAAATGTGCTATTCTATTTTTAGAATTTACAGAAAATCATTTCATAGTTGAAAATTCAACTTATGTTCAATTCTGGTTTCGAAAAGAAGCTTTTTGAAAAAAATAATGGTTCAGATCTAGAACAAGGAAGTTTCTAAAAGAATTACAATATTTATTCGGAACTTGCGATTTTTGAAAAGAATTATGACTTTGATTTGGAACAGGAACTTTTCGTACAAAAATTTTAATCCTGATCTGAAACAAGAAATTTTTTTAAAGAATCACAATTTGTACCCGATCCAACGCGAAAGACAATTTCAGATGATGTTAAATTTGTTAGACGATATCTCTGATTAATGTACTGTATGTATGTATGTTTGATAAAAGAAGGCAATTGTGCAAGACATTCAGCTTTATCAAAGCAATCAGAAGTTGATTGTGATACACGCAAATAGACCACGTCACCTTTAGCAAAGTTTTTCTTCAAGTAATTTTTCCTTAAAATTATGACATTGAAATATTCATGCCCTCAATCTATTTTACCTTTCTTTATTCACCTTTCGTGTCTACATTCGCCAAACTTATTTGTTTAATTTTCAACGCATTTCAATTAACAGCAGATCATTTTATTCCGTGATTTATTCTTCACATTTTATTGACAATATTCTTATTTCATTTTATTAAGGAAAGTTCAATTAAATTAAAATAAATTCTAATTTGTAAAACGAATATTTAGAAGAACTTTACCACTTCCTGAATAAAACAATTCGCATAAAAACGTTGCAGATAGCAAAGAATCGATCAGGGAATAAGACATTCCGTTGGTAATTAAAATTAAATTAAAATTTTGGCTTTTGTCTTACATGGAAGAAAAGCGGAAAAGAAATTTGGTTACACTGCTCCTGAAACTAATTTAATACATTATGCTGATAACACAGCCAAACAAGAGAAATCTTTTTTTGAGTCTGGAGGTAAACCCTGACGTGTTGCGGGTTTTCTGACCTCAGATTCGGATTTAGCGACCCATATCCATACAATGTACACTTGTAATTACGAATGTACTTCTTGTAGCTTGTACGACTAGTAGAAGGTACCGAAAGCGCTAATCGATACGCTACCTCACAGACCGCCCCTTCGGGTTAGTTCTTCAGTCTCGTCGAGTCTCGTCACGCTGCAAGTCCCGTCCAGTACCTCAATCGCGCTTCTATAACTCTTGTCAACCCTTTTTGTCACAACTTGATTAACCATTCAATAAATTGTATAAGTTTATAAATTATATGCTTTTTAGCGATCCTGACCCGCAACACATAACACTTTTTGGCGACGCTGCCAGGATAGTGGCAAACGACTCGGCTTTTACGGTTGCTCATTAATGTCAAAAGTGCACTATCTTCGATACGAACTTGTGAATTTTACGGAATACAAAAAGGAACTAAAGGATTCTACGGAATTTAAGAAGGAAATAAAGGACAGGGAGAATTTCTACGGAAATTCAAGGAGACTCCGGATCTACCTACGGGCGACCAGAAAACCGAATTAGTAAGATATTCATTTCTGAGGGTGAAGCCCTATACTATGAAAGGTTAATATTAAAAAAACTCAAAAGAAGAAAAATATTGGACAAAGTATGTTCTCTCGGTGTGGATGGAATATGTTTTGGTGAAGCTGCAGTCGCAAATAAAAACGGGAATTGTCATGTAGTAGTACTCAAAACTTCTGAAGACGTAGTTGAGCTAACCCCCTTTGAATACTATAACATTCAAGGGAAAGGATCTTCTAATTCAGAGCCAACGGACTCGGATGAAGATGTAGCTAAGAAGGAGCAAACACGTGCGGGGTGCGTGTTTAGCAGTTTATACATCTCTTTTTTAAATGATGAAGAAAAAGAATAGGTTGCCCAATGGACAATCGAATTTTCCGTTATATTTTATTCGAATGTCGAGAAACAAAACAGCAACGGACTTGGCTCAACACCAAATAACTATGACTGAAAATGTATTCATACAGCGAAAGAAATATCGACGGACTCAAGATTCGGCCGAAGATGTACAGAAAGCAGTCAAAAAACAACTCAAAAGCGAAATAATCGGACCATCAAAATCACCCTATAAGTTACCACTAATGATAATCCCTAAGAAACTTGATGTCTCGGGACAAAAATAATACCGGGTTTTTATTGATTATAGGGCACACAACGAAAAAGTCACAGGAGATGTATACCATTTGGCAAATATTACAGAAATACTGAACATATATCTTGACGACATATTGCTGTTCTCAGAAACACTCGAGAAATACCACACGATGACGAAACGCCTTTTCACAAGCTTACGGCAAGCAAACATGAAGTTTCAGCTAGATAAATGTGACATATCGTGATAAGAAGTGGCATATCAAAGTCACGTAATTGGACGGACATGTACAGGTCAATGCTCCTAAATTCATGTTTCCTACTCGAGGACCGAAAGTCAGTATCGAGAAATTGACACAATCATCAAAATCAACGATCAGGGTAAGAAATGGATCTTTATGGTTCAAAAAACCTAAATCCTAACGGATGAAGATCAATTCTTGAAATTTATGTACCTTCAGCAACATCATCTTCACAGCGGAGATCTTATCATCCATGAGACACCGTGCAGTAAAACTTGCGAAACTGAGCTGCTGCTCCACACAACACACGTTTAAAATCTTTAATATCAAAATTTAATACCAGAGCGACTCATATTCGATCAAGGTGAAGACTTCAGAGGGATGTATTCACTCTCCCGACTAGTAGCAGTCAGAAGAATAATTCTGCCCAATGCAACTATTAATAAAAATTCAGTTATCAAAATTGGAAATAGTCCAGCTAAGTCCTGGCTGCATATTGAAAACGAAATCCTAAATTTTAACCAGTCTTTCAGTCAACCCACATTCTACAGAGTTTATTTATGAGTCAACTCTACATTTAGACCTAAAAAAATATCCCCTGTCGTTGGGCACAATAACAAGAAGATTAACCTCACGGAATTAATGCGTATAAGATCATCAGAAGAAGACGTTACCTACCGATAACAAAAATGGAAAATTTTAACGGGAGATCGAGAAGAAATTAGAGGCATTTAGTGATCACAAGGCATTCCGCGAGAATCATTGAACCCCTAATCGTGGGTCTTATATTTGATTAGGTTCATTAACAATCCTAAGATTAAATACTTATTTTTTTCTCTCTGAAATCTCAATATTATTATTAGCCTGGGTCGCTTTTATTGTCAAGAAGCGATCTGGGAAGTACAGTATTAGTGGCGTCAAACGAATTACTCAAAGTTCCGAAGAAGCTAACCGCGGGCAACACCATGAATATGAGTTACAATCCAAAAATATCTCCAAGAGCCACTAACACGAAATCAAATCAGATACATTGGTCAGGAGCGACCTTTTCAAACGGTACTTCGACCAGACCGCTTATTTTGTATTAAGTATCAATGGACATCGCCCTTTAAACTACACCAACGGACACGAGTTTCTACCAAATTCAGACGGGCCGTGACGGCATCGAATGATGGCATGATCAGACCTAATTTGTCAAGCTTGATCGCCTGACACAGGCAGACCTAGGGTTGGCCGTATGATACTTTTGGATCTTTAGTCGACGAAAACAGAGCGCGAATTTATGTAAAATATCGGCGTACAGACGTGTAGCCACCGTCAAGGATGTTTAGATTCTGCGAATCAGCTTACTGCAACCAGAATAGGAATGGCGAATCGGTCTCAGTGTAGGTGTCAACCAAGTGCAACATTGCAAAGAAAGGTGTCAACCTGACAAGTCACATCCTTTGCCAAAAACGAGAAATCTAATCCGTGCCAACTCCTTCCTCCCCCCTGCCGATTGAAGAGTGGCAGTAGCTATAAGTTAGGTAAGTATAATATGAAATTGCTTATGTTTTCCTGAATCTTTTGGAATTTGACTATGTGTTTTCTATTCCATTATCTTTTAATTTGAATGCATTAGAATCAAAACTAGAGTCAGTGCGTCAGTTATTCAATTGAAAACACTTTTTATCAATGAGATTTAACGATAATAGAGGAGCCGAAAAAGAAAACACCTTGAATTAATAAGATGATAATCACGCTCCCACTAAATTGAACAAATTAATATAATTAATTTCACAGCACAAGCCGCCGGTACATTATAGTAATTAAAGCTCTTTAACAGGTTTTCACTATTAAAAACCATAATCTCTTACCGAAAGGTGGGTTATTTGCATTGACATAACATTTTCAAAAATAGAACTTCAAATGAAAATTCAAAGAAAAAAATACAATGATATTTTAATGTTTTAATTTAATTTTGATATAACCCCAGGCTACAAGGATGATTATGTTTCATTTTACAATCTTTTAATTGAATTAATTATAGAGAGTCTGCAGTGAATCGCAATTTGCAACAACTTTTATTAAAATATGTGGGAGGTTGGGTAATATATATTATTTTTATCCTCAAATGATTTCCATCTGTCTTATATAATTCACGAAGAATCTTAGTATACTTTAGTATTGCAAAAACGCAATCAAATTTCTTTTTGGCGGGAAAATAGTATCTTCGAAACTCTAATTACCTGTTCTGATTTTTCGGGAATGAGTCGAATATATCCAAGTTTTCTACCCACGTGTAAATTGACCGTCGGCTAACGGTCGGGCCAACTGTCGGACGGTTGGTCCAACTTTGTGCGCCCCTGTTCGGGTCAACCAGCTAAATGATAACGGTCAACCGCCTTTGAATTCTTAACGTCGGCCCGACATTTGGTTCCATATATGGGCCATCTATTAAGTTGATGTCGGCCCAACCTTGGACATCAATGTGGGTCCGACTTTGATTTTTGAAGGTTCAAGGTATTCAAAAAATTGATTGCGAGTATTTTGACTATAAATGTTAATGGTCCTGCTTATGATGAATACATAATATATTGCAATTTTAAACATTATATTACCAATAAAATTGCTATGGCTACGGTGTTTCGAACCCATATCTATACCTGAATCTATCGCCTAGCCGGCGGAAGTCTTACCCATTACTCTATACCTAGAGAATTTAAAGCCAATGAAAAAACCATCCTCATAAACCACAGCTCAAAGGAGTTGAAATTAAGCATGTTTTTACCTCTTTTGTCTCAATCACTTTCTTATTAGTATGCGACATCATGTAGATGTAAAATAAATTAACTGTTGATGTGAATATAAGTGAAATAACTTTTAAATAAATAATTTAAACCCATTAAAATTTTCTAGGTTTCGTAGCCCCGGGCTAAAACCCCTACATTTTTGTCTAATACATTTTTTACCCAATACATTTTTTTTAAACTTTTATTTTATTTTTTGCATCAGTTTTTCTTCAATTTTTCTCCAGCAATTTTGTTTCAAAAATATCTTATCAAAAAACTTTTTTAAACCATTTGTTTTCAAACTTTTGTTTCAAACTTTTTTAAACAATTTTTTTCAACATTTTTTTTTGTGGCGCCCACTTTAAAGCATTTTTCTTTCTGTAATATTTTGTTTTTCGCGTTTTAGGCGATTTGCATCGACGGAACTTAAAAATTTTACCGTGCACTGCGATGTCGGGTGCATCATGATGACTTGTACAAGCGAATGTTATGCCGACGGTCGGGCCTTCTCTTACCCCGAGTCGGATGGACCGTACTTTCACGGTCTTTTTGAAACCATGAACCAGCGTTTGTCCGACGGCCGGCCCATATTTGGGCCAAGGTTTGACCGACAATCGGGTGCACCAAGGTGACTTGTGGCTAACCCACTGCTGTATACAGAGTCGGACCGACCGCATTCTTGCTGTCGTACCAACTAATCTGCCACAGTTTATCCGATCGTCGGCCCAAAGTTGGGTATACAGTCGGTTTTTCGCCCACCGCCGACGTTAGTTGCCAACATCGGTGAGACCATGGCAGCTTGAAAACACCTTAGTCGGTCCAAGTCTGGTTACCGTAGATCGGTTACCAAAGTAGGGCCGACTTTGGGCCGATGTTCAATCTCTGGCATCCGACAGAATTTCGCACCTGGGTATATGCATATCTTAGAACTTCATTAGAAGGAGACGTGCCCGGAAGTGAATTGAGACTGGCATGGAGAGAAGGCTACTGGAGAGAAGTCCGGGTAGGTGCGATTTGCCTGACACAAGAAGCAGAACCAGGAAAACGTTTGCCATTGGGGTTCCAATCTGACTCTAGTGAATTGTACCTTGAAAAATCTTTGATAAAACTGTTTGGGAAGATTGGGTGATTTTTGCCTACGGGACAACACCTCATTTCATCTGCAGTCAAATTATCGACTGCGCCGCTTATTATATTTATTTTTATTCGCGAATTATTTTTATATGCCCTATATATTCCATGAAGAGTCCCACTATAATCCAATATTGCAAAAACGTCACCACTGGATATTGATAATACAATATATTCTTGGTTTGTCCCAAGCACGTAGTTCTTATGATCTATTCGCAATTGAATTGGTTCATGGGCAGGAAAAACGTATCTTCGTAATTCAAATCGCTGGTTCTGGTTTTTGCAAGGAATAAGCCGAAGATAGCCAAGTTGTTCTACTTCACATCCAAGTACTCGAACAGAAACAGGCCTTCTCGAAGAGGACCTGGACCTGGCTTGAATAGGAGGCGCCTGAGGTGAAGTCCGGTCAGGTGAACGATGGGTATCATGAGAGGAAGAACCAGGGTTCTGTCCGCTATAAGGATTCCATTCGGACTGTAGTGAACTGTTATTTTTTAAAGCTTTATTAAAACTTTGGGGGAAGATTGGGTGACGTTCGCCGACTGGACAATCTCGCATTTCATCTGGGGTTAAAATATTAATCGCGCCGCTTATCATATTTACTTTAATTCTCGATTTATATGAATTTGTCATAGATATTGCACGAAGAATTCCGCTAGACTCTAATATTGCTAAAATGTCACCATTAGATGCTGATAATACAATATGTTCTTGCCTTTGAACGGGAATAGAGCTCCCTCCTGTTCGCAACCTAATTGGCTGACCAGCAGGAAAAACGTATCTTCGAAATTCGAATCGTAGGTTGTGATTTGTGCGAGGAATAAGCCGAATGTATCCAAGTTGTCCAAGCGTATATCCAAGTATTGTAGGTGAAGGCGGCCACCCAGGAGGCGACCTGGCTTCGGCATGAAGAGGAGGCTCCTGAGGCGCAGTCCTGTCAGGTGAATGTTGTCTGTCAGAAGAAGAAGAAGAAGAAGAAGAAGGGTTTCGCTCGCTTTTGGGATTCCATTCGGACTGTAGTGAATCGTCATTTGCTAAAGCTTTGATAAAACTATAAGGAAATATTGGGTGACGTTCGCCTAATGGACAATATAGCTTTTCATCTGGGGTCAAATCATTAACTTCGCCGCTTATCATATTCATTTTAATCCTCGTATGAAATTTATTTGTCGAATATATTCCACGAAGAAACCCGCTATGCTCTAATATTGCAAAAATATCACCATTGGATTCTGATAAAACAATGTGTTCTTGGGCTGGCACGGGAATGTAAATATTTTTTTCATTTCGCAATCTAATTGGATAACCAACAGGGAAAACATATCTTCGAAACTTGAATCGTAGGTTCCGATTTTTGCTGGGAATAAGCCGAATGTATCCAAGTTGTCCAAGTCCATATCCAAGTACTTTAGTTGAAGGCGGCCACCCAGGAGGCGACCTGGTTTCGACAAGAAGAGGAGGCTGCTGAGGAGAATTCCGGTCAGGTGAAAGTTGTCGGTCAGAAGGAGAAGAACCAGGTTTACGTTCGCTATTAGGATTCCATTTAGACTGTAGTGAATCGTTATTTGCTGAAGCTTTAATGAAACTTTCGGGGAAGATTGGGTGACGTTTGCCCACTGGACAATCTCGCACGTCATCCGGGGTCAAATTATCCACAGCGCCGCTTATCATATTCACTTTAATTCTTGATTTACCACTTTGTGTCGTATATATTCCAAGAAGAATCCCGCTATACTCTAATATTGCAAAAATGTCTCCATTAGATACTGATAATACAATCTGTTCTTGGTTTGGCACGGGAATAAAGATCGCTTCTGGTCGAATTCTAATTGGATAACCAGCAGGAAAAATGTATCTTCGAAATGCGAATCGTAGATTCTGATTTGTGTGGGGAATAAGCCGAATATATCCAAGTTGTTCAAGTGTGTATCCAAGTAGTTTAGGAGATGAAGGCCTAACTGGAGGCGACTTGTCCCTGGTGCGAAGAGGATGCTCCTCAGGAGCCTGAAGTACACGTCGAGAAGGAGATGAGTGACATTGACCCGGGCGAGGAGTGTCAAGGCAATCTCTGCTTGACTGCGAACTTAACTCTGCGAAAAGAAATTTAGGAATAATTGTTTCTTTTTAAACTAATTTTAAAAAGACCTTGATATTTTATTCTCGTTTTTAATATAAATACTTTTAAATCATAAGTAAAGGATTCTGTAGTCTTTGAAGCTCAAATACCTAACTATTTGGTTAAAGATTCTATTATATTGCTAAAAAGTAATATCCTTGTTGTAAGCTTAATAGTATATTAGGTAGAAGCCGAACTTAAGAGCCGCTTTTTAAGTTCCTTGGTATGTAATGGCCATTATATCTATGACGTCGTGATGCCCTCTATGATACAATTTTTTCACAGATTTAAACTCACTCTGTATGTTATTTTGTATTTATTAATAACCTATTTTTCCAATCATAACAATAGAATATGTGACAGAAAAAGGTATATTTTTAACCCATTTGAATTTTAAAGAATTTATCACTAATTTAATTTTTCATATTTCAAATGTTATGAAATTTGAATTTATGAGTAATAAATAAGTCAGTCATAAGACTCATATAAGCTCACATGATGAGCAGACAATCGATTTGATAATTCACCCTACGAAATACATGTATGTGTGTTTGTATACTTATTTATGTATATTTGTATATTCATATATGTGAAACATTTTACAATTGGGAAATGCCTTGGCACTGAAAAGTTTCCTTTCGGTTTCCTCGTGACGTTTATATCTTAGGGTTTGGCTGATTCAAAATAAAGTAAACAAGTTTTTTAATCGGAGACTTGTTGAAAAATCGTGAATGTTAACATTGTTTCTTAATCTGCATAAAACGCACAATTTTCACAAATTTTTCAGAATGTTTATCTAAGTTCATATAGAAAAAATTTACTCTATTATGGAGTCCTGGAAATGAAAAAAATATAGCAGCTCCAAAATTTATGAATAATTTGTTTACAATTGAAAAACTTTCTTATGTTCAAAATGTACTTCCGAAACATTGAAAAAACCGCAAAATATTAATTAATATTCAGAAATTTTAAAGCTTGCAAAAGATGTTCTAAAAAAATTTTAATTTCAAGAATATTTTCATACACCAAAATGCTTTCCAGAACTCAACAAGATTTCCAAATATTTAAAGATTTCGCAAGCATTTCAAATATTGCAATATCTCCATATTATTACAAAAGGTTTGAAAAAGATTTCGCAAGTCTTTCAAAGAATTCTTAAGCTTTTCAAAAGATTTCGAAACATTTCACAAAGATTTCAAAGATTTTGCTAAAATTTCAAAAGATTCCAAAAGATTTCGCAAAAATTTTCAGATTTCACATAGATTTTTCATACTTTAAAAAAGTACAAGGAATCCACAAACATTTCCAAACATTTCAAGGATTTCAAAAAAATTTAAAATAATTTACTAATTGTTAAATTCTTTGAACTACAAATGACATGAAAATTTACATATCTTTTTACATTTCTGTTTCATATATTCCGCTGTTTCAGTTGGCAAAATAAATTATTAATAAGAGCAAAACAAAATACTAATAGAGTGAAGTTAAATTTTTCAAAAATATCGTAACATAGTCGTGCTTGATATCAAATTAATCAGTACTAGACAAACAAGTATAATATTTAATCAGATTTCTACTTTAACTATTCATTAAAGAACGCTAATTAGCATTAGCGCGTCAGAGTCGGCGGCAACCCTACGATGACATAATAATTTTTGACGACATATATATACAAATGGCCATTATATGAATAAAAGGTGGAAAAGAGGGCTTTATGTTCGCTCCACAGGCCTGAGAAATGGCCGTATTCATGTATGTATTAAATAATTTATAATGAAAATGATAGATATAGTATATTAGTATATTCACCAATAGATTTAAATATGACCGTCAGAGTGAAAACGAAAGTATAGATGATCCTCATTCTTGCAATGTAGAGGAAAAACTGATTAATGCTTCAGTGAATGAGAGGATCAACAAATGTAACTAAAGGATTTTCTGTTGCATCATGAGAGAACAAATATTTAAGTAAGTTGTCGTTATCTCACACATATGTGAGATAACGACGTTATTAGTTTCGAGATTGTCCTTCGGAGACAATGGAAAAGCCAATGTGAAATAAAGAACAAACAATAACATTGTTAAATATGTGTGCTTTATTTTTTACTCTCCAAATCAAATCAAATATTCTAATAAAAAAAGAATCAAATCTTACAGTTTTCCAGGCTTTTACGATGCATTTTATAAAAGTATACACACAATAAGTTTCAGTAAAGGACAACGACCTACTTGAACACAT
>CAKNWW010337346.1:12681-27012 GCA_932074435.1 Andricus kollari | reverse complement strand
TTTATATACATATTACTACATAATTAGTTACTTATTTTCTATCCAAAACCCCTTAATAGATCATTTAATTTCTATTAACTTCCTTTACTTATTTTCAAACTTTACAGAATTTGTTAAAAATAATAATGTTTTCATTTCAATAGCGCAATAAATAATATTGACAATATTTAAATTCTTACAACTTATTTTATTACAATTATTTTAAATATCCTGTCATTTAAATTTTCTTTAATCGCATTTATTTTCAAAATTGTACATTATTTTGTCATTTATTTTTCCTTATTCGATGCTAAAACTATTTAACTTTATTCTTGAGGCGACCGAATCCATTTCAAATCAGGGAGGGTTCTACACTTCAAATCGCAGAATCTCTCGGGAAGAAATATGTTGTGTTTCAGAGGAAATGAGGCAATACGTATCTTTCCGATTTGCAGGAAAAAGTTTAATTTGCAAAATTAAAAATCGATTTTCTCAAAAAAACAACCTTTAAATATTTTTCCAATTTTTTTAAAACTTTTACTTTGATAATGAATATATCTTGCAAATTTGATGATTGCTAAATAACTTCTGTAACCAGGAGAATTCTTTTTTTTGCAATCGAATTTTCTACTTTTTCCTGAAAACAATATCAGATGCGAAAAAATGTTAAGATAAAAGTTTGCACATCTAAAAAAGTACTATGAAAAATTGCTCTTGTTTTTTGTGATATCTTTGACATTTTGCGAAAAAAATTCAAAAATTACATTTTTAGGGGAAAAAAATTCTCCCGGCCTTAAAAAATGGTTTAGCTGACATGACGCTGATAAGATGCCTTTCTTCTATAAGTAGAAACTTTTCAAAATTTGTTGGAAGTATAAAAAGGTGGGATTTCCTAGAAAATGTATTTTTCCATGTTTTTTAGAATTTGAAGAAACAAATAAAAAAGATTTTCTTGAAAAACCCACCCTTTTCATTCTTCTAAATATGTTTTCAAATTTTCTACTTATAGAAGAAAGGCATTTTATCAACACTATGCGAGCTAAACCATTTTTGAGGCCGGTAGAATTTTTTTTCCCTAAAAATGTAATTTTTGAATTTTTCTCGTAAACTATGAAAAATATTGGAACAAAATAGCAGACATTTTTCATAGAACTTTTTTAGACGTGCAAACTTTCATGTTAACATTTTTCTGTATCTGTCATTGTTTTCAAGAAAAATTAGAAAATTCGATTGTAAGGAAAAACAATTCTCCTGGCCAAAGAATTTATGTAGCAAGCATCACACTTACGAAATATCTTCACTATCAAAGCACAAGTTCAAAAGAAAATTGGCAAAAATTTGAAGGTGGGTTTTTTAAGAAAATCGAGATTTTTGAAAAACAAAGCACAAACTTCAAATACGCATAACTTTTAAGAAAACTTTTCTTTGCAAACCGGAAAAATACGTGTCGCCTAATTTCCTCTAAAAAACAACATATTTCGTACCCGAAACATTCTGCGACTTCAAGTGCAGAACCATTCCTGATTTGAAATGGATTTGGCCATGCAATAAAAAGAAGAAACGCATAGTAGAACTATTAAAAAATATCACTTTTCTCATTTTCACCATGCATTTCATTATAAATTAATTATGTTAAAAAATATAAAAATGTATATACGTATTCTACGTATATGTCGTTGAAGAATAAAAATAATAAATAATTTTATATTTATATAGGTTCCGAAGGCGAAAAACCAACGTTATTGCAAGTGGAATCAGAAAACAAGGAAAACGAGCATGATAATCTAACTTATGCTGTTCTATAATTATAATATGTGTACTTACTTCGATTTTTTATCTTACTAGTTATGAATCTTCTTTGTATTTTGAAAAATTCTAATAAAAAAATTGTAAGGAAAAAAGGATTAATAACTCATCAGCGAAAGAAATATAAAAGTGCACGGAAAGAATATTAATTGACGAAAGATCAACAAAATTTGAGTGAAACGAGGACAATGTGACATTTTGTACATATTTCATAAAATGGTGCATCTTCATTCAATAACAAATAGCAATTTTCATATTAAGTTGCATAAAACTTAGGATTCGTTCACGAATAAAAAAACCAAAATTTTGTTGTATATTCATTTATTTAATCAAAGATACACGTTGTTTCCAACGCAAATGTCGCTATGTTTGCGTCTTACTCTACTTTTGTTAATCTTTCGTCAAATAATTTTATTTAGTACAGGAAGGTAGAATATGGAGCATTCAATTAGAAGCAAAAACTGAGCCCCTATTTTGACGCTCCAAGTGGGAAATTTGTGCCCATTAGAGCGCCAAAGTGGAAGCAAAAATCGCATTGAAATAGCCTCTACTTTAAAACCTTAGCCACTACAAATGACAGCGTGAGTCAAAGTAGTGCCTAAATATCGACTCGGGTAACGAGTAACTGCCGATATTTCACTTCGACTAAAGCAAGATTTGTTATTTAATAACAAAGTTTAAAACTTTCAAATTCATTAAAACGGGTCATAGATAAACATAATAACTAAATAAAAATAATCTCCAATGGTTTAGAGTAAGAAAAATGTTGTTATAATGTTATGATCAAACTAATAATGAAAATTAACTTTACTGTGATTCGCAATAATTAGCTATATTACATCTATAGCTTTTGTATGAAATAGTACAGATTGAAGTTTTTTTCATACAACGGATTCATTTTATTTCAGAATATACTAGAAGTATTTTACGGAAGTGTCATAATGTTTACACTCGCGCCCACACAGAAAAGTATATGTGTATTATGTACACTAGGGCGTATCGAAGAAATTAAATATTTTGCTTTCGATTTTGGGTAGGGCTGAATAGTTTCTGGTGGGTGCTAAAATAACTCCCAAAAAATATGAGTCTTAAAAAAATGTCTTCAGTTCGCGCAAGGTCGTTATATTTGTCAAAATAGGGAATAATAATAGAGTTCTCATCGCCAAAGGTTCAAAAATGGTTATTTCTGACCAGAGTAAACCATAAGAAATGCACAGAAAAAACAAAAGTTAAGAAGCGTTTCAGATAAGAGTGCTGGGAGTAATCTCGGCATGCAAAAAATTGAAGATCGGCAAGGGTAACATAACAGATCACTAAATTTTCGTTTTACCCTTACCGATCTTCATCTCGCATGGCGATATTACCTCCAGAAATTTTACCTGCGACGCTTTTTACCTTTTGTTTTTTCTGTGTGCAAATTGTATAAGATCAACGTAAAATGCACAAAATTGTAGATATTTTTAACTATTACAAGCTCAAAAATGTTTATTTCTTCTCCGCATGAGCGTTAGAAAATGCATATTGTATCCACATATCTACCTGACAAGAATAAGCCGTAAAATTCACGAAATACTAGACATTTTTAACTATTCCAACTGATAATAATCGTAACATTCACGAAATATTAGACATAATTAAGTATTTCAAGATGAAAAACGGTTATTCCTGATCCACACAAAAGGTAAAACATGCATATTGTACTCAAATAAGGGGGCAAATGAACGCGTGAACACAGGACATTTTTTCACTGGGTCTGTACTGAGTAGGTATATAAGTACAGTCAACTTTATTTTATTCTACAGTTCGGTTATTCTGCAGTTCGCTTATTCTACACCCCCTATGCACGCTTATTCTAATTAGCACATTTTCGTAATCTCCCAACACGGTCCCTGTACGGGCTGTACGGTCACGCCCGCATCAGTGGGTGAACAATTAAAAAAAAGAGGTCCGAAGAGCGGGAAGCCTTGAATTGAGTATTTTTTCACGTCTTCATGTGAATACGTTTCCCGACGTTATCGAAAAAATGTTATAAACGTAAAAGTCATAAATGTACAAATAGTAATATTTCTCAAGTGTAGGATCTATTTTCTCAATTATGTTCCATTCTTTTGTCGATTCACGACCTTTCAGTTTGACGAAATAAAATATCCTAAATGTCAGGTGAGTCGTACTTTAACCTCCAATTTCGGACAGTTGCTTGTATTTCGTGAAACTGAAAGGTCTTCAACCGATAAAAGGACGAAGAAACAGAATTGCGAAAATGCATTATATACTTGAAAAGATTACTATGCACTGCAGACCTCTATAACTTACCTTCACGTTTCGGAGATTTTCTCCAAAAAGTCGTATGCAGTTGCAGTACCATGTGCGAACCTTCCTGACGGCTGGCATTTCCAACAATCGACGTCATGCCACAAAACTCACTATTCCGCGAAATATTTGCGTCGTTTTTTGCTTCTATATTTTGATTGATTTTTAGTTGGCAAATTGTCGTACGGCAACAAAAACACTAACGCTAACAAAGACTAACGGACTGCGACTTTTTCAACTGCGCAATAAGCCGGATATCCACCCACCTGAACCGTTTCCATAATATTACGTAATATATGTACTCAACAGAGTACTCACGCACTCGGCCCTTCCGAGGCGAGAGTCGCGACCGTCTCTTGCCCTACGCGCTGAGAAACTGTCAGAAACTGTGTGGGCCAGCAGTTCTAGGAATGTTGAGTGTATTTATTTGTATTATTATTGATTTCAAATCTCCCGCGCTCTTCAGTTGAAAAAGTTGCATAAATTCGACCCATCGATATAAGAACGGGGCACCTAATGAGCGTCGTTGATAAAAAGAGACTGCCGAATCACGGTAGAGGTGGGGGCCACTCCAGTCTTAGAATAACCGAACGCAAACGTTACAAGGCCTGTAGAATAATAGAAAGTTCACTGTATATACATTCTTTACGGCTTACCAGGATCAGAAATAACCACTTTTGAACCTTTAGTGATGAGAAATCTATTATTATTCCCTATTTTGACCTTGCGCGAACTGAAGACATTTTTTTTAAACCCATATTGTCCGGGAGTTATTTTGGCAACTACCAGAAGCTTTTTAGCCCTACCTAAAAGCAAAAGCAAAATATTTAATTTTTTTGATACGCCCTAATGTGCGCGCTTCTGGAATTTCGGGGGGGGGGGGGGTCACGCCCTGTTAATCCCCCCACCCCGCAGCCCGCTACGGCCTTCGTTTTAACCTTTTTTTCATGAATAGGCTTCAGTTGTTTACGGAATTAACACAAAATATCTTGTCACAGACAGCTTGCTGTAATATTTTTCATGGTGACAAGAACTGTCACACTGCAACCTGGAGATAAGCATCTTTTCGGGATTGGCTTTGAGGATATCTCCGAAGAATATAATCATAAATAGTCAGTGGCGTGTGAACCATTTCCTGATATTACGCAATACACGCGCGTGAGTACACGCGCACTGCTCCTTTGTCCCTACGCTGCGGATGTTTCACGCATCATTGAACAGTTAGTGATCACTGCCTTCCTTGCTCCGCACATCACCACATTCCGAGGCCACATGAGGCCAGCAGTTCTAGGAATAGCTTAACATGAGAATTCTTATCTTCAGACTCTAATGTAATCACAGAAGCAATGTTTATAAATAAATACACATTTCGACCATTTTTTCATATATAGGCTTCTCTTTTTCAAAAACAATTAGAAATCGATATGAAATGCCTTTCCAAAGACTCCCTGCTGTTATATTTCAGAAATTAAAAAATCGGTAACTATGTAAAAACAAATTTCGAACAAATAAACATTATGGGCATTTTTCATGAATAGGCTTAATTTCCTTTTAAACAATAGCTTCTATAAATTTAAAATATGTGGCAAATGAGAATTATATTGCTAATTCACAATTTTTTTTCAATTTAATTACTATGATATCAGAAAGTGTTATGCAAGATATTTCTAGTTGATTCCGCAAAACACTAGGTTTATTCATGAAAGAATGGTCAAAATGTGCATTTTTTTATAAACATTGTTTGAATAATTATTGAACAGTAGCTATTCTTAACTAATTATAGCTAATCATTGCGAATCAGGAAAATATTACTTTGTTTCATTAGTTTGATTATAACGTTATAAACAAAAATTTTACTCTAAGCCACTGGGAATTATTTGTCATTAGTTAATACATTGATTTAGGAACGATTTTAATTAATTTAGAAGTCCTAAAAGAAATGGGATCACTGAAATGTTAAACAAAAAAAGTTTAAACTTTGACTTAGGGTCATTTCCAAAAAAATCCTTATGTTCGATATGGGAACTGAAATGGATATATGAATTTTTTGGACGTGAAACTTCCAAAAACGGATTTTCGAGAAAAACGTATTTAAGGTTGGCTTCTGGGCAAATATATTTCAAATGCACGGAAAAGAAATTAGCATTAAATCGAGAAAATATTGGTTTGAATACGGAATATACAACATTCTCTTGATCCGAGAAAATTTTTCTTGTCTCAAGAAAATGTACTTACATGAAGAAACGTAACTTTTCTGGAATCGATTACATTTTTGTATCGTTCGTATTCAGACTAATTTTTTCTTAAATAAATGTCAATTTATTTTCCGTGTAGGTCCTCGTACCATCCTCCGCGCGAACCCGAAGATGATCCTTTTGACCCTAAATTAGGAAATTGCGAATATCTATTATACTAGAATTGACTGGTCAACAACTACACGAAAAAAAAGGTGTCGAAACTTTACCTGACTAGTCACCCATTCTAGGATGGGCCACTTTTTTAAAAATCTCATATAATATTTAATAAAAAACCACAGACTTTATCGAAAAAGTGAAAAAAGTCATAGAATTATTGGAATACAATCTAGGAACATCAGTTCTCGAATTCGCATTCAGCAGATTTTGACAAAGTTCTAGACAAGCATTCAATTTTTGATAAAAAGTCCTCCAGATTCCAAAAGATTTTAAATACAATAATTCCCAGCACAGAAACGAATAGCTGATTTACGAGTTGTCGAAGAATTCGTTGACTGTCGTCTACGTTATCTATATAATATTATGCACAATGTCAGCCACATTGAACGCTTGTGTTAACACGTAGTGACGTTCATATGGGAAGTGGTGTATGTAAATCTGAATAAAGTCGCAGTAACAGGCAGTGGGCAAATTTACGCGGAGTTAAATAATAAGAACGTTCAATAATATAAAATTAATAATAACATTCAATAATTACATTAAAAATTGGCTAATTTTAAATTACAAGTGTTTATAAAATTTGAAACCTTTCAACATAGAAAGGGATTTTATTTTATAAAATTTAATTTTCATGCGTTGAAACGGGGGCCAGGTATTTTTCACACGGCCCTGCAGTGCCATGCTTCGGCTGTTTGCTGGGATTTGTGCAAAATATTCCATGTGTTAGGTTAGCCGTGGGGTTTAGTTGTTAGGGATCAGTTGCGTTCGCTGCGTTAGAAATAGGTGTCAAGTAGTTCGAATCCCGCCGCAGAATTTCTTTCGATTTTTCATAGGGTCAAATATATGAGTGTGTGTGAAGTGTTCGAATTGTATAAAAATAAATATAACTCAAGCATAAGTCTTATGTGGGTAACTATAACGTCATGAAATAAAACCTCGAAATAATTTTTTTTAATTTGGCAATACTGTCTTCTAAAAACTCGTTAGGAGTCATCGAAAGTTTCATTGACTGGCTTCAAAGCATTATTGTATGTGTGTTTCAAGAACTCTATTCCTCTGGTCTTCACACTTTAATTTGAAGTCTTTTGTACTTTCTACGATTCTTCCTACTTCTTAAATATGTATCAATCAAAGTTTTTAACGACGATACTTCCAATTTATGACATACGTTTGGCCCTATCCTAGAGTGGTTGCCTCAGTCATTTAAAATTTCAACAGCTAATTTTCTCCGTGTAAAATAACATCGCTTACGATTAACGATAAATTATATTTTATCCGTATGCTCCGTTTCGCTACAGCTTACTTTAGTTATTAGTTATTATTCCTCTATATTATAAAAATGTCTAATCACCGTAACTGGAAATTTATTACAAAATTGTACTAAGCATATAATACCATAACCAAATTAACATACAAGAAAAAATACTGTAAGCATCACACAGAAAAAAATTCTGCTAAGGTTACAGGATTTTCAGTTAAAATAGGGACACCATAGATTTTCTGTAAAGATCACCGAGTTTTCTGCAGAGTTTACAAAATTTTAAGTTATTTGATATTTATGGATATTTTCTGTGACACTTACTGCACTTTCCTGTCAAAGTAACATCTTTAAATTTCAAAATCTAATCGAAATGTCTTTAAATGTTACAGAAAATATCTATAAATTTATAAAATAGCTGAAAATTTTGTAAAATCTGCAAAAAATTTGGTTATCATTACAGAAATTCTATGCTGTCCCTATTTTAACTGAAAATCCTGTAACCTTAGCAGAATTTTTTTCTGCGTGACATCTTCTCGCCCTTTCCGTCTTCTCTCACTATCAACAACAGGCTGAAAAATACATCTCAATACTCAGATTTTTGCAAACCATTGCTTATAAAAAATGCCATTAACAAAAAGATAATTTTTCAGAGAACCACGAGTCTACTTCGGATTAAAATAAAAGTTCTTCATTTTCCGATACTTCCTGGCGTTTTGATGAAACTGTAATGGCATATCGGATAATACCCGCTGTCAGCAGATACTATATTCGAGTCAGGATCCGGAATAAATATAAAGAAGCATTATCACGATAGAAAATCTCGCAGAACTCGAAGATTTTAAATTGCAAGAAAAACGAAGCCGGAACTGTGATTATAAACTTGGCATGAAACTAATGGACCATTAATCCGAAGGCGAATCGACTTCCTGTTGAACCCATAATGAAAGGGTTAACTATAAGCCGGATAATCTCTAGATTTTAAAGCAAACTAATATTTTTTTGACTATCAAAACCTAGAATTGAGTCCTAATTACTTAAAATTATATTTATCGAACTTTATTACACTGTCTGATTGATCGAACTTTAGTAGTTTCATGAAAATGGTTTGAATAGTTATAGAGATAGTAACTGTCGATTATTACACAATTTACTAACAGATCAGGAGCTGTCTCAACATTTTATGAAATGTCTAATTACATTAAATAGTTGCTTCATATACCTATATATAATGTAAGCATCGAAACTTTATAGTTAAATCACTAAATTTTCAGCTGCAAAGTGCAGAACGTCAATCTACATCAGAAACCAAATAAAACAGTCTGCTTGAAAACTTCAATCAAGCTAACAGTTTACGAGCTAAAGTCGTTTATAATGCGCACTAATGACGAGCGACCTAAATAGCAGAGGATCACAGGATTCGCGCGTCATTAGTCTAAACTTCGCAAATCTGTAACTTCTAAACTAATTCACAAGGTATTAATATTTTTTAGTACACATTTTATTTTATTTATGCATAATTAATTTATATTTTTGCAATTTTCCGTTTGATCCAATTTTTATTTTTCCGAATTACCATTTCACCTAATTTTTATTATTCCCAATTACTGCTAATGATAATTTTTAATTTTGCGAATTACCAATGATCATAACTTTTATTATTCTAAATCGATATTACTCATCATTTTTTATTGTCCAAATTATCATTTGCCATAGCTTTCCTTAATCTGAAAATCGACGTAACTTTATTTTTTCCCGAATTATATATATCCACATAACGCAAAATTTAGAAAAATTTTTTTTCCTAAAACACAATCGTCATAAAAATAATGGTACAAAATTGAAATTCAGATGAAAATGTTCTGCACTTTCAGGGGATAATTATTTTGAAAGAATTACCAATAAGAAATTTGCTGACTCAAACTCAATTCGCTCAATATTCACGGTTCCGCTGGAATGACTTAGACCTAAAGGTGAGAAAACTCCGAATGTTACTCTTGATTTTGTATTAGGGATGTCTTACAACTATTTGTTGATGAAAAGCAAACTCTTCGCGAAAGCCGTTTTTGGACAAAGTACATTTTCAATTTAAAAAAAAATTGAAATACCCACCTTTTCTCGAAAGCAAAGCGAGATATTAGAACAAGTTAAGATTGAAAAATGTTTTTTTGTAAAAATTCCTACAACAAAGACCCACTTTATAATTTTTAATCTCATTTTGTTTTCTTGAAAAACTGAATTCTTGATTTTTAGAGGTAAATCTTCACGTTTCATTGTTGTATACCAGATAAAAATTAGAGCAGATAAATATTGTTATTCGAATGATTGGAAAATATTTTTATTTTAAAAACATTTCAAAAAATCACTATATTGTATGGGTTAAGTTTTTCCTATTTCATTTTATCTATATCTATTTTACTATAATACGTAAACCAATTTTTTTCCAAATTTTATAAAATTAAAAAAAGGCCCACAAACAGGCGGAAGAGATATCTATCTAGAAGCCAGTACAGCAACAATTCAAGCAGCCGGCACGTCAGCAGTCGAAACGCTCACCTTCAGATAGAGAGAAGCATAGGTCCACGGTAATTTCTTTCATCCATTGAAAAGGGGAAATTCTAACTGTAAGCATCTGCAAATAGAAACGAAGAAAGGGCAAGGTATATTCCTGATGCTTCAGAGTACTGTCTGCTCTCAAGAACAATAAAAACCATTACTTTTAAATCAGGAAAATTGTAATAGACGATATTCCTACATTCCACTGTATTAAAGGAGCAAACGTCCAAAGGAAACCCACGGATATCAGATAACCGAAGTTTGATAGAAATATTTTACGCTGGCATACGCAAAGTATCGAGATAACAACGGTGTAGCTTATGGGAGTGACGATACTGACGAGGCTTCTGAGTAATCCCAAAACTTGATTCCTTTATTCTTTACGGCACGGCAAAGACTTCGTCCACCAGAACTCAACTCTCGTCGAGAGCACAAACTCGCACGTATATAGCAACTGATACTTTACTTAATCTGGATCCCATCTGACAATTATGTTTGGAAATGCAAGCGTTGAGACTGGATAATACCAGAATGAAGGAAGAACTCGCCACAGTCAACGAAGAAAATCACAACAGTAGACGGGAAATTAAACAAGTAGCAAACAATACAGTACTTATGACGGTCGACGGTTTGGATCCTGACCTTCTTAAAACTGAAGTCCCCAGACAAGGAATACGAGAACAGGTCCTACAACCAAATGAGCTTTCGGTATTAGAAATCAGACAGCTAATCTCTCAGCAAACCGCACCTACGAATCCACTACTACCAAGAAGTATGTCAACCGAACGACCCCACGAGATACCCACTAGAACAGCCCATACAATCACTCCCCTATCACAAGCAAAGGATATGATTAGAATAATAATAACCTTAATGAAACTAATGAAGCCGGTATCCACGAATGGATCAAATACGTAAAAAGAGCCCGTTTACGCTGTGACAACCCAAACTTACTCGTCGATTTTGTACTAGCTGACAAAATTAGAGACCACGCCGAACAAGTCATACAAAGCTCAACTGAATTATGCAGAGCTTAATTAGACACAATTTGATAGGGAAAAAGCATGCTACAAACTCTTAGCCAACTCTTTAGAGCCGCCTGTAACCCATGCAACCCTCGACCCTGATCAGAGCACTCCAGGAAGACCTAGAAGTAGAGGCTTAGCAAAAGGAAAAGAACAAGGACAGAAGACAGAGAAAAAATTAAACCTAAAAAATACAAACCAGAATTCAAACCTGAACTACAGTATTCAGAACCTAAGCAAATACCACACCCCGACAGGCGAAGGTACCAAAGTTGAACCTCCCGCTAAGTGAAAGATTAAAGATGTCCTGTCACAAGTGCGGAAAAATCGTTCATTTTGCATCCCACTGTTTCTCAAAACCCCAGGGTTTTCAGCAGGGACAATTCCAACAACGACTACCCCAGTTTAAAGCAATTCTAAAAGAAAACCAATAGAATTATTTAAATCCAGAAGAAAGGGCAATGGGAGAAATATAGGAACGAAGCAACTTCGAGAAACAAGCAGTCTCTAAATTATCCGGAAAATTACAATCAATACATGAAAGAAGAAGAGAATGATCAATTGACAAAGTAGACAGCGGAGCAGCTGTTAATATAATTAAGAGAAACCATTTACAGCCTGAACAAGAAACATTCAAGTTCCATACGAAATTCTTAATGGGAGACGATAACCATTAAACACTAGCAGCCACTTATCTGCAGTATTTTGGGGAAAAACAAATATTCCAGATAGTAGAAGAAAACTTCCCTTTATTAGAAGACGGCATACCAGGATTATCATTCTTCCACAAATATCCTAGATATGCTATAAGAAAAACTCACTTGATAATCGATAAATGGAAACTACCATTACAAAAATCTATAAAATCAATGTATCCGATGAATAAAATCAAGTCATTTGGATAGAAAATGAAAAAGGAATTCCTGACGGATTATACACAAACTACAATAATAATATAGAAGTACCATACTATAAGTATTCCCATAAAACCATCAATATACCAGACGAAAATAAATTCAGATTAATCTTCCAACTACTTTAAGATACTATAAAAATTTCAAAACAATCTAGACCCAAAACACATCGAATCAAAAATTAGAGAACGGATAAAGGAAGTCATGACTGTATACTCAGAAGGTTTTACTTTAGATGTAGACCCCCTACCATGTACAAATCTAACTGAACATTAAATAATCCTGAACTCTGGAAAAATTATCAACTTAAGATCGTATAAACTACCCAAGAATCGCAAGAAATGTGCACTTAACGAAACAAGTGAATTACTGAAATAGGGATTAAGAAATGCTGAAAAAGAGAGACCAAATCACCTTTCAACTCCCCACTATAGATGGTCCCTAAAAAGGAAGGACGCGTACCCTCTCCATGCAATGGACGATATCCTTGACCACTTAAGAAACGAAAAATTTTTCTCAACCTTCGACCTTAGTGCAGGATGAACGTAGAGTACAAGAAATGTACAGCACTCTCCACATTACAATGAAATTTGGAGTATAACAGGGTGCCATTTGGTCTAAAAAACGCCCTCGCCACATTATGACGTATGATGGACAATGCGTTCAGAGAATTAATTTGAAAAGAATGTGTTGTCTACATTCAAAATATTGTAATATTTAGAACACAAATTAGAAGAGCATAACAAAAATTTAATGACAGTCTTGAAAAGAATTTAAAAAATTAGGCTTGCATATAACAGCGAATACCTATGCCCAGAGCTAGAATACCTGGACAACTTCATCACCACAGAAGGAGTAAAGCCAAACTCTATTAACATCGAAGCAAACAAGAAATGCAAGCAGCTAAAAAAACCTGATGAAGTACAATCATTCCTAAGATTAGCTGGCTCTTACAGGAAGTTTACAAAGAACTTTTCCTCTATAGCTAGACCACAGCCCAGACTAACTGAAAAGGAAACAATTTTTAATTGGACTACAAAGTGTGAAGAAGCATTCTAAACACTAAAAAACACAGTAACAACAGCATCAGTATTAAGGTTTCCCGATTTTAAAGAAAGATTCACTCTAACCACTGAACCATCGAATCGAGGATCACGCGCAGTGATATCTCAGACCGGATACCCTTGCTTATTTATTAGCAGAACCCTTAATAAAGCAGAAGGGAATTACAGCACCCCAGAAAAAGAACTCTTAGCTATAGCATGATCAATGAATAGGTTACGTCAATAATTGCTAGGAAATAAGTTCAGAATCCAAACTGACAATAAAGTACTTCTTTGGTCCCACAATGTAAAAGACTCTAGCTCACGACTCTTACGATGGCGATTACTGCTAGAGGAATACAAGTACGAAAATGAATATTCTACAACAAGCCCTAGACGGAATCGATTAAAATGGTGAGACTAAAATCTTTGCTACACCAGTTAAACACACTACTATCAACAAGGACGAAATACCAACAGAAAAAATGAAAATTCCTCTCAGGAAAATGCGCGAATCAGTAAAAAGTAAAACGAGCTCAATAATTTATCTGAATCAGAATCACCTCAACACAATGAGTATTACAACGGTTTTATGATATATCTGTTAGGCTGAAAGACCGAAAACGGCCAAAGACCGAAAAAAACGACCAAAACGCGTTCTGGCCGTTGCAGAAATGCCAAAACGCGTTGTGGCTGTTTTAAAAACGACCAAAGACCGAAATAAACGACCAGAACGCGTTTTGGTCGCTTTCAAAACGACCAGAACGCGTTCTGGCATTCTTGAAAATGCCAGGACGCGTTCTGTCCCTTTTCAAACAACCAAAAACCGTTCTGACTGGTAGAATTCAAAAGGACTGACTCAAAACTGTTTTTTGGATTAATCTAACTATATACGACGCATAGTGGCAAAAAAATTCTTTGGGACAAAGATCCGCCGACTTCTCAAATCACAACAGAACAAAGTTTTTTTGTTTAATACTGAGAAAGGATGGTACTTTGATGGATTTATTATTTAACTTTGAAAAT
>CAKNWW010337331.1:0-10287 GCA_932074435.1 Andricus kollari | reverse complement strand
AGCGGTCTCGGTCAATTGGTGATCAGCCCTATAGGAGTATTGCTCCGTGTGAAATGGCCTACTTAATAAGACCTGGACGTGGACATATCTATCCACAAGTCTTTCCACTGTTTTAAGTAGGAAATGTGTGAGTCTGACGGGACGGAAATCCTTGGGTGAAGTATAACCGATCCTGCCTGTTTTAGGAATGAAGACTACTCTCGTACCTCCCCATGCCATGCGATCATATCCCAGCGGCAGACTAACTCTAGCAAGTCTCACGAGCGGCCCTATGATGATCTCTCCAGCCTTCTATAAGAATACCATATATATGCCATCTGGACCACGAGACTTGTAAGAACTGAAAGACTTCAGGGCCCATCTGGCCCTGGAGGGGGTATCCGGGTTTCGAGAGAGCAGCTTGTCCAGTCTAGCCGCCTCTGCCCCTTTCTCGATGTCTGTACAAAAGTTGGTCCAGCTTCCTTGCTTCGCTTTAAGTATTGCACTCCTGTATTCATCCTTCATCGTCGTTCATCAGCTCCATAGGTCATCCGTTTTGCCAGTACTGGCACGTCTAAACCTCTTTCTGGTTACCCTGCGACGCTCTTCGAGTTTCCCGTTCCACCAGTGTCTCCACCACTTTTTCGGCTCTTGTAGGTCGATAATATTTTTTATAAGTAGATTTGATGGCCTCCGTGAAAATCTTGGCTGCCATCTCCAGGGTGTTCAGTGTCCACGTCTTTAATTGACATGGGTATATCCGAGAGCGCACTCCTTAGTTGCGTGAAAAACTGGTCCCAGTCCGTTCTTCTTGGATTCCTGGCTCTCTTAGGATCCGCGGGTACAATGGATTCCAATTCGAACTCTATCTGTGAGTGATCTGAGAAAATATCTAAATCAGTAGTGATTAGCAGAGAGCGGACGAGCCCAGTTTGAAGTTGCGCATCGAACCTAGGTTCGGCTCCCTCGTCGCGGAGTAACGTCGCATCTGGGGAAGTGATGGGAGTGCGCGCGCACGTCGGATACATACAACGCCTCGTCTCACTGACATTCAAATGCTCGCGCGTGCACTCCCACCACTTCCTCCTATGCGGCGGTCGTCCGCGAAAAAGGGAGCCGAGCCTAGGCTCAGTGTGCAACTTCAAACTGGCTTCATCCGCTTTTTGGTGATCAAGTATTCCGAAAGATCACCTCTTGAGTTAATGCCCGTGCTGTCCCACAAAGTATGGTGGGAGTCAGCATCGCACTCCAGCAGAAGAGAAAGACCCCTTACCTTGCAGTATTTCATCAGTGTACATACCTCCACTGGTGGGTTGGTAGCGCTGTCAGATGGAAAGCAGGCGGATCCCGTAACTAGCTCCCCTGTTCCTTTAAGATCTGTGGCTCTCACCATCAAGTTTCTCGAACATAGCTCTAGCAGCGGGAAAACGTTGACTCCCTTCGCCAGTATGCAGGTCCTTGGTTTAACCGCCTTGAGGTACCTGTAACAAAAACCAGCTCCCTCTAATCCACTTATGGTATCTCGAACTAACCAAGTTTTCTGGATTAGCGAGATGCCCGTGTACCTCGGAACCATGCCCTTTCTGCAGAAAATCAGAGGCGTCTTTGCTGTGATGCAAGTTAATTTTTTGTAATGATTTGGCCGGGAGCAGTCATTTAGGTCTGCCCCGACCGCTGTGTCTTCCGCCTGAGGTCGACCGTGCCTGACGATTCACCGGGACGCTGTCCTGAGTGAGGGGTTAAATCCCTCCAACCGCTGAAGGACCACAGACGGGTATTCCAGTTTACCTGGGAACCACGCCGCAAAGCTCAAGCTGCTCCACAGTGAGCAGCGATTTCGAGGAACTCGTATCCGCCACCACCACCGTCAGGGGGTGAGTCCTCTGGTTAGTCCCATGTGGGGTGTCCTCTGAGCCCTTCCTTCTCTTCAGAGCCTCAGTGCTGGTTTTCGGCGTTGTAGTTGCCGATTTTACAGCCCCCGCAGCTTCACTTCTAGCTTGCTGCTCTGGTCTCCTCAGTTTCCTTTTCAGGGAACCGTTGATACCTTTATTCTTTTTTGGGGACACATTGGCCGCTCCAGTTTCCATAGCGTTTTGTGTGATTCATTTTGATCCCACGAGCAGCTAGAGAAATGAAAGGTCTGCCTCTGCAGAGCCCAGCATGCAGGTGTAAGACTAGTTACTCGGGGAGATCGTCCGGTCTCTCTGAGAGCCTTTAGGACAGGCCTGCCCAAACTGGGGAAATCGAGGGAAATCGACTCATTTGCCACATGTTCGAGTTCCACTACCACTTCCCTCTTCTCGGGTCCAGAGGCTTGGGGGGTAATCGCTCTCGTGAAGTTGAATGAGTAGAGGTCGGTGGTAGTGGTTAAAATCCCATCTGGAAAATGAGTCCGCTTCCCCAGTTTGGGCAGGCCTGCTTTAGGACACCTTCGTACCTCTAGGTACTAAAGTGCCACGGGCACCATCACTCTACAACCATGTCTTAGGCGGGTGGTCACATTGAGTGAGACACTCAATGAATATCCGTTCGTAGACCACCATACCAACGTAGGGCTGTTTCTTCGGCGTTTTGCGAGCCGTAGGTTATTTCCGTCCCGATTCCAAAAGTGGATAACGGTTCAGGATGGACTTCAACCCAGGGATCCAGAAGGCCCGTGTTAGCTAGGCTCTTTCACTCTTCTACCATACAACAATCATACACACGAGGAGAGGCTGTTCCGATATAGGCTTTAATACATATTCATACACATGCAGGCCGAGGTCCGTTTGACCCCCTGTCCCAAACGCTCAAGCCTCCCTACCAACTACAAGGTGTTACAGCCTTTGGCAGCAAATCTGTTTATTTTTTCGATATTGTATGTTTTTTCACGTGCTATACTTTTGAAAAAAAAATAAGTTGAAAACCCATGAAAATCTAGAATTTTATTCCCCAACAAGTGCAGTATCCAAAACAGTACTCAGATTTTTTCGGAATAAAATTGGTCGAAAAGGGCTACAAGTAGGAAAAGGCGTTTTTATCTTATAAACAAATAGAGTAACTTCGTTCATTTTCATCATACGACATCAAGGTTCCAGTCCATGCTCAGTTATCAGTTTGAATGAATAAACAAAAAAGAAAATTTCTCCACGATAATTAGGAGAAAATATCTTTTTTATAACAATTACTGCAGGTGCAATTTTGAAGGTGGAGAGCTCACATTTTAAAAGAATGTAGATAAAGACTTTAAATGATTGCAATAAAATTATCCGAATTTTCATTTGTGAATTGCGTGTTTGTAATTGCGGTTAATTTACGGACAACATGCGGTTCATTAAGTGACGGCGGAGTGGGGAAATCAGCTCGGGCATTGGAGGCGTTCGTGCTCATATTGAATTAGCATCTTCAAAATGAGGCAGCTGCAAAAATCTAGTGAACTAAGCAAGATATCGACAATTTTTTTAATTTGGGCTAAATTTTGCTGATTATTATCAATACTACATCTAAAGTTCTAAAGTATTACGTCTAGTGCTTTAAATTTAAGGGTGATTTTATTATTTTCACTAATTCAACATTCAACACAGTTACTTTTTCATTGAATTTGAACTGTATTTACTCGTTTTAAAGTTTCTTCAATCATGTTTGAAAAAATGTGCAGATAACCAAAAAGTTCATTCTTCGTTAAAGTTCGGATACTTTTGAATGGAATTCTATAAATTGTATGTAAACTCATTTTTTCTAGCCACTATCTCAATTGTTTTGAAATTTTTTCAAAATAAAGTAAAACAATTGTGTTCAATCTATTGAAGTCTCATCTCTTTGTTGTTGTGATTGTTGTCTTTTTAATTTATCTGATGAATTATGTTTTTTACATGTTATTATATGAAAAAGCTGGATAGTGGTTTAAGAAAAGAATCTGTTTACATAATTCTATATTCTCTTTATTAAAGTTTTGATCTGACAATTTTATAGCTCATTCAACCATATTTTTTACAATCGCAATTTTATTTTGTATCAGATATTTTGACAGGAAACTCAAGGTACGTCCTGAAAACGATGGCTTTCGATACCAATCAGTTGTAATATTACCTTCATTCGTTTTAATTAATGTTAAGTCCAAAAAATTTTGTTTTTTTTTGTTTTTTTTTTTTAATCCTAGAGTAAATTTTTTATCTTGGGAGTATATTGTTAAAAGCATTTAAAAGAATGTCAATTTTACTTGCCTCCACACAGAGAAACGAGTCATCAACATATCTTGCACAAAAAAGACATTGAAATACTACTTTTTATAATTTATCATTCACAAGATTTTTCATATTATTAAAAACTGTATTCTTTAAGTCTTGCATAATAATTTTAGCTAAAACAGTTGAGAGAACATATCCTACAGGTGTTCGAAATTTTTGTTTATAAAACTTCCCATGGAATTGAATGTGACTGAAACATAGTAAAACAACCCAGTGGGCACAAATGCCCCGAAACGTTATTAGAACGTTCTAAAAACGTCCTAGGTCAGTCCAAATAACGTTCCTTGAACATACAAAGTTCCAGAGACGTTTTAAGGACGTATGTGGAACATGAAACGTTTTCAGAACATTATTTGGTCTGACTTAGGACAGTTTTTGAAAGTTCAAATTACGTCTTTTGTCTTGTACGTCCAAGAAGCGTTTTTAGGACATTCCAATTACGTTCTTAAATTTTGTGCCCACTGGAAAATACTTGAAGTCTCTAACACTACCGCAGTTTTATATGCATCTTAAATTGTATTCAGTTCACAAGTCACTCGTGAACTGTCTATTGCGAGGTCTATTTACTGTTTTTCGAAGTCAGAACTGCATTTTCTGCTCATATTTTTTGTGTAAAGTTAGATTTTCAAGAAACGCACATTGTTCTTTGTCAAGATTGTCATCGAAAAGTATGATTGTATATTGGTGTTCAAATAAATAAAAAAGTTACTCCTCGAGATTCTTGGTGTAGACAAAGTGCTCTACTTGCGAATTTATAGAAGATCCAAAATGATTTTATAAAGATTATCTTTTGAATTTATGTGATTTCAGATTTGGGCTCACGGGTTACGGGAGGGGGAGGTGAGGAGATTCATAATTTCAGTATAAATATGCGACTTACTTTCAGCAAGGAGAGTCCTTAATTCAAGGTTGTCTCAACCTTACACTACATTTTCAGTATAAACATCGTCTTAATTTCAGGTCTTTATACTACCTGAATTTCCGGTCTTTACTACCTTAATTTTAGGTCTTTACTACCTGAATTTCAGTCTTTTTGTTTGCTTACTTTATTGATTAAAACACATTCTTAATTTCAGGTTTCAAATGCTTCTTTTTGTTACACCTTAAAATAATATAAATTTTCCACTTAAATTAATTGTTTGTTTTTTCTGTGAATGAGAAATAAAATTGATTACTTCATTAAACTGTTTATATGGAATTGTAGTGTGTTCTTTGATACTGTTTCATCTTTTTTTAAGGGCATGTGATGCATAAACAATGATCGATTTTAGAAGTGTTAGGTTCCCCCGGCTTTTTTCCTACAATAATAAAGATTTTGCCTTAAAATTTTGGGGAATAATAGCGAACATGCTAACGGACGTTCCCGACCTCTTCTGTTGTGGAATAATTTAAAAAAAATTCATTTTGGTAAATTTGATTAATATGTGTGTATTTTGAGGTTATGTGTGTTACAATTCTCCCCGCAGCTTTACTTCCAAACTACACAATATTTTTGTTCGAAAACTTAGGACAAGTAATAAAACATAGTAACTAATGTCCCGGAACTAAGCTTGTTTGTAGGCAATCAAAAAAATATATTTCATAAATAATTTAATTTATGCTCGTTAGGACGCCCTCTATGCCACTCCGTACAACAGATACCGACATTATCGGAATGACAGAGACTTGACAACCGATCCTAACCCCAAATAGTGCATATACAGAAAAATTTTATTTAGCAGAATATATTTTTTTTGCTTTATCCCTATAAAAAAAGAGTTCGTGGACGTCCGTTATTCTATTTTATAGCATCTCCGAATTCAGTTTTTACAAATTTTAAGTTTTGTGGACAAAAACCAGGGGGAACTGAACCCGATTGAAGTATCACATGCCCTTAATAGCGTGTTTTATTTTATCAAAAGAAATGTTGGCGAACATCGTGATTACACAAAGGAAGCTAAAATATGATCTTATGGAATAGTGATTCCTTCAATAAGTTCTAGGAAAACTGTACTATGTAGCCCAAATTAAAAAAAGATATCTCGATTTCCTGTTTTGTTCACGAGATTTTTGCAGCTCCTGCAGTTTAAAGACGCGCCAATTCAATTTCAGCGCGAACCCATGTGCCAGCTGATTCCCCCACTCCGCCGTCACTCAATGAGTCGCATGTTACTGGAAATGCACAGCAATTGCAAACAAAAATGCAAAAATTACAAAAATACAAAGTTTTCATTGTTTCCCAAGCAAACAAATTAACCAATCTCAACGTTGGACCACTCAAGTTGTTCATCTTTGCAATATCTTCCATTTATAATAACATTTTTTCCTTGAAAATTTATATCTTGATCGCAATCTTCAAGAGACATGGTTTTGCGAACTTTGATCAGCGCGCAGTTTCTTGGGTTTGCGAATTTACTGTTGAAAACATACTGGCCTTCATCCCAGGCATTAACACTACACAAATATCCACACCGTTTCTATTCTAAACTTTTTTTTCTCCAAACACTCATTTTGACCATTCGCTGGCTGGCCTATCAAACTTTTCATTAGTTTCAGGTTGTGTCATAGAAGGCTTTATGCAATATGGAATCAAATTCAGGTAAGAACGTGAAAAGAATCAAGTAACGATTATACCGTATAAAAAATCAGGTAAGAGATGCTCCATATATGGAATGAAGTCCATATTGATCAACTTTGATATTAAGACTTTTAGGTGATAAAATAAACAAAACCAGACTCTTTGTAGCACGTGTTAAAATTTTATGGAATTCTCGGCAATATTTTTACATATGTAAGTATGCTGCAGAACAAACTGCTTGTTTATTTTTATTATAAAAAATCGAACTGTCAAAAAATAGATTTGATTCCATATACAGAGCAACTCTAACCTGATTTTTGTATACGGAATAACCGTAACTCGATTGAAAAGAAATTTTAAGAACATAAACTTAAAAAAGTCAATTTGTGTAACATAATTGCACAAAGGGGGTTAAAATAAGAGAAGTATGTTTTTAAACAACAGTGTAATCGGCTTATTAGTTATTTGTATAGCTGTATTAGTTATTTTCGGCTCACAGTTATTATAAGAAAGAGAAAAAGAGTGAGAAAAAAAGAAGAGAAAGAACCAAACAACCTCGCTCTCTTTTCCTTATTCCTAAAGCACTGTCTATGGTTACGGAATTTTTCGTAACTCCAACCCCTTTTCCAGCTCGTTTAGGGCTAACGTTACCGAAAATTCTCTAACCATACACAGCTTCTATTCCTTATCCGTCTTTTTATACTATTAAGGACCAACATGTTCCGAAGCCAGTTTAGTTTTCCTCATCAGAAATTTTTAATATGAAACTGCTGGGAAAAATGTCTATCTTATGCTAATATTAATGAGAAATGTAGATATGAATTTGAGATTTCTTATTAAGATACTATTTACATTTTTCGGTATATGTGTTGATCTTTAATATTTTTGAGAATTTTTCGACATATTTTTAATTGTTTGAAAAATATTCCCCAGAAATTCCGAAATATTACTCTTTCATATAGATATTTAATTAAACTATCAAATGCTTTATTATATTTTGAAAGATATCTTTTTCAATTAGCTGTATCATTTCCCTCTCTCTTTATGTGCAACACCTCCATGAAACGATATTTTTAATTTGTTTGTCTGTCAATCTCTGTGAAATGCATAATGAAAATAATCTAAAGTAAACTTCAATTTCAATCTATGATGAAAAACTTATCTTGTATGTTTTTGTTCTTGAATCTAATCAGAGAAGAAAATAATCCTTTTTGGTATTTCATAAGAGTCCAAACCGAACTATCGTACAACACTCAAGTTCATTATCATAGAATAAGCAAAATGTGTGATTTGCTACAAATTATTATTATTTATTTTTAAATTCATCTCGTTAACGACATCTGTATAGAGCTACAAATCACTGAATACACGAAAGTTTCTTTATGATCGATTGAAAATGAATCTTAAAAGCATCAAAATTATTATTTGATTTTCAATTTTAAGCACACTGTACAAAAGTAAAAATTCAATATTCTGACGTGAATTAACTGTATCATCACATGCAACTGTACCGTTCCGAGTCACTACCGTGTGGAAACATGTTGTGGCAGACTTAGTCAAATGGGGCGCAAATCTGACTTTATCAAGTTCGTTTAATCTTGACGATCTAATCGGGTCCCGTATTGGTGCTTTTTAACATTCTGTAATAAAGTTTTTGATGTAGGGCGAGATGTAGAGCAAATATAGCTTTGTAGAGTCCGTCTAATCTGGACGGTCTAATCGGGTCAAATTCTGGTACTATTGAGATTTCATATAATTAATAAATTTTAAAAATAGACGAAAGAATGTCATTATCCAATCAGTATAATTATTTAATTATTCATAATTTAATTCTTACATACCATCCAAGTTTTACATATGCTTGACATTAAAATCAGTGCAAGTTACAAAATTGTTATTCGGCATTAATTCTATAAACATCGACGAAAAATTGCCTCAGAAGACTGAAAATCCTTATTATTTGGTATAAAATTAATTTTCGATGCTAGTGTTTTCGAATAGTGATAAGTATATAATGCTTAGTCTCAATTGAGTTCAACCCAAATTTTCTGTCACTCCTGATATATTATTTTTTGGTTTCGTTTCTGGTATGCATTATGACTATTTTAAGGCCACAAAAATCGACAGACTCATTTTTCAGAAAAATTGATTTTTCACCTTTTGCTCATTTATGACTTGATCTGAGCCGAATCAAACATACTTTAACGTCTGATTTTTTTCGCCCAAATATCACATTTGGGAATCACCATATTTAATTTTAATAGCAGAATGCTTAAAACTATTTTTAACCATCATAAAAACCATTTTTTTTAAATGGTCAAACTAGTTTCATTAAAATCGATGAAATGGCTTCCAGGACTGATATTTTTGACCTGGAAAGCGTCATAAACAAGGTAATTTTTATAAATCTCTAGACGCAAGAAAAAACTACTTCTAAATGGTCGATCTAGCTTAAAATACATGAGACCTGGATGTCAGTCGGAGCTACAATGCCTACAAGTTTCATTATCATACATAGCTCTTTTACTTTTCGAGATATGGTAAACAATATTAGGTTACACACACACGCGTATATTTTTTTAAATTTTATTTTCGAACTGTGTCAAAAAATTATATTGGACAATTTAGGTAATAACAAACCTCCCTCTATGAGGAAGCAACACACACAAAAAGTCACAAGCGCTAGCACATTTGGGTTGAGCTCAATCGAAGCCGGCCGTAATATATTTCTCGATATTATTTCATCACAATCTGAAATTTAGTTTATAATTAGGAAATATTTACTATTCCTAATAGGGTTTGTTGTTGTTGGGAGTTTGTCCCTGATACTATTGTTCCACGCGGTAACATTTCCTACTATCCGTCCAAAAAGTTTAGGCAGCTCGATTTTTGTGCAGATTTTTATGAAAATCTCAGCAAAAAAAAATTCTAAAAATATGAGACAATGTGCATGTTGCAGGTGAAGGTTTTTCCAGTACTGATACCGAGTTTAAAAATTTTCAGATGATTAGCGATTATTTCCGGGCGAGTGAAACAAAGAGTGAAACGTGAAAAAGCATAATAATCCTATGATCATTTCAGAATACTCAACTTTGAATGGCTGTAAGTCACTGAAAAAAATTATGAAAAATCTGCCAAAAATATGTGGGTTTCGTTGATCCTTTCTGTGTGCAGTGGTGCTATTTAGAGTCAGAAATAATTATTCGTTAATAAGTTATTGACAAAAGAGTGGGGAGGTGTTTACTCCGGAACTAAGGAACGTACAGAGATGATTCTTGAAGCAAATTACACATTTTTGGCTTCTGACAATGTTGTGCGTATTATCAATGAGCAAAAAGTTGCACTTCAATGTTTAAAAAATTATTTTCTTCTTGGAAAAATACAAAAGGCTTAACGATAATCGAGGCTACCGCACACTCAGTGTGGGACCTTTCAGGCGCTGCTGCTACACTTGCAACACGACCTTTTCTCACCCTCGCACAGTTACACAGCCTCTAAGATCTGATGCAAAAAACAGGGATACGG